>VZTN01028467.1:283495-296055 GCA_013400515.1 Erpornis zantholeuca
TGACCGGCGCTGCTGGGGAGGAGGAGGAGGTGGCGGAGGAGGTGGCGGCTGCGAGAGATTCTCCCACCCCCACCCACCGAGCTGAGGTGAGGCCGGGGCAAAGCATCCTCCTTTCTTCCCCTCATCCCTTCCTCCTTTTCATCCTTCCTCCCGACCTCCTTCCTTTCATCCTTCTTTCCTTATCCTCCTTCCCCCTTATCTCGCCTTCCTCTCATCCTTCCCTGCGCTTCCTGGTCCTCCTTTCCTTTCTTCTCTCCTTAGCCACCTTTCTCCACTCCTCCCCATCCCCCAGGCTCTCTCTCCCCGTGCCCACATTTCGCACCCTCCAGATATAATAATCTTGCCTTTTTTTTCCAGCCCCACTTTTCCTTTTTTTTTTTTTTTTTTTAATGCAATTTCAATTCTCGCGCAGTGAAAGACCGAGAGAGGGACAGAGACAGAGTCGGTCACAGAGATAATCCCCCCCTCCTATAAAGAATGGATTTGAATTAATGGTCATTTTGTGGTGTGTGTATTATGGGAAGAGGGGGATTATATTTAGGGAAGAAAAGAGAGGGTCAAAGGTGTGTTGCTTCGGTTATTCATCTATTTACCCGCCATCACTTCGAGGTGAAACCTGGCTCCGTATTATCTTAAGTCTTTTTTTTTCTTGTTGTTTTTGGGTATTGTTTGAAATTATTCTCCTTTCTTCAGGCGTCAGAGGCTCCTTCCTCCCTTTTATCCATCCCCCTGTGCGTCCCTGTGATTTGCGGTCGCTGCTGCTCCGATTGTGTGAGCCGGGAGCCGGCGGGGAAGGGTCTCGGGGAGCGGGGCTGGGCGGTGGGGAGGGGGCTGCGGGCACCTCCTCCATCCCTTCCCTCTAGGCCTCTGCCAGGGTCTGAGACCTCCCCAACCACCCGCTGCACATCCCAGCCAGCACCCAGCCCGAGAGCTGCCAGCTCCCAGCAGTGGATCTGCGCCGGTGGCGAGGAGCGAAAGTTTAAAGCGTGGCTTTGTCTTTGCGTGGAGCGCCGGGGATGGCGAGGAGCCGTGGCGATGTTGGCTGCGAGGCGACGGCAGCCGAAGTGTCTCGTTGTTGGGGCTTCTTGGAGTGGAAGAAGTTTCGCTCGGCCATGGTGGTGGTGGGGAGCTGCCAGACTTGCCTGGCTGCCGTGCCCATCTGGGAGCTGGCGTTGGGGATGCTCAGAGGAACCAGGGGTTCGGGAAAGAAACTTTTATACATCTTTACAGTGGGGTGTAGCGTGGGGTGGCAGGCGCTTCCTTCTCTGGAGGACGGAGGGGTGAATGCCCTCCCTCGTGTCTTGCTGGCTGCGTGTGATGCCTGGGTTCTTTTTAAGGTGATGCTCTGTCACTTGGTGGTTGTGTTTCTCTCCTGTGGAGGATTTATTTGATTGTGAGTGTGCTTCGGACAATTCCAGCCTTCTCAAGCTTCCGTTTGCTGAATTTGAAGTTAGTTCATACTTCGCCAGGATAGATGTGTTCCAACCCCCCTGTTACCGTAGAAATCCACAGATACCACAGCAGCTGATGCTACAGCACAACTCATCAGCCTGGATATTTAACGTGTATGTTGTACATTGCCTTGGCATGAATTCCTGAATAATGTTGGACTTGTCAAGATTGCAGTGAGCTCTGTGTGTGTTTCGGAGTGCCAGGTGGATGAGAAGCATAAACAGGGGCAGGCTCAAAAGATGCTGTCAGTGCAAACACCAGGTTTTCCTGCCTTTGTGGCTATTACAGGGCTGCTGGTTTTCCTTTTTACCTGTCGTGCCTGGGATTGATATAATGCATTGCATCAGGCTTTTTGTACTCCAGGTCAAACAGGATTCTTCCTAGAGGAGTGAAAGTACTGACGTGAAGGGTGAAGTTCTGCACTCAATTGTGTAAATGCTTGTTTACAGAAATACCACCTCAGCTGGGTACAAGGTAGCTCTAATTCCATTAATGGGCTCTGCTGATGACAGAAGCCTCAACAGGAAAGCTCCAGTGTCACTCGAGCCCTTACATGGAAATACAACTGTAATTCATGCAGATTTCTGAGAGCTCTTTTAATATTAATGTTGAGCATGCATGGTACTACTGAAATGCCTTCGAAGCCCTGAAAACCAAGAGTATTTGTAGACTGAAGCTTTAAAGCCAAAGGAAGCAATTAGATCTTCTGCTCTGACCTCTTGACTATTGTAGTCAGTTGGATTTCATCCAGTTACTCTTGAATGCAATAACTTGTATTTGGCTGAAACTAGTTTTCCAGAAAAAAATGAATTTTGATCAGAAGACAGTAAGAGGTAGAGAATCTGCTGTTTATTAAGTTATTTGGCTCCAGCTTCCAGTCATTGGTTAGTGATGTGCCCTTCTCCACTATGCTAAAGAACTCAAAGTATTTTCTTACCATGGAAGTATTTATCTGCTGTAACCCAGTATTCCCTTTCTCCTCTACTTGAAAAGACAAGTGAACTAAAAATCTTGAAATTCGTCACTGCATGCATTTTCCTCACAACTCAGTTTCTGGGGATTGTTTTTTCCAAATCCCCTTTTTCAGCATTTTTATGAAAACATGAGCTGGATACAGCACGCCAGAGCCTTGTCTCAGGAGTGGTGTGTGCATTTAAATACTACCTCTCTGGTGTTACTCTCTTGCTTCTGCATCACATTTACATATTAAACCTTCATTTGCAGCCCTGTATTTTGATCTCCTTTTTTTCTGGGTACTCTCACTGTGGCAAACCCTTTGCAGGACTGTTTCTTTCCACAGGAGTTCATCATTCCATAGTCTGGCATGTGTTTTCCTGATTGCAGCTCTCCAACTTTTTACGTGGCTTTTTTAAATAACGTTTTGTTTCTAGCATTGATTGATTATACCCAACACTCCTGATGGCTTTTTGGAACTGATTTATCTCAGTTACGTAGCACTCTATCAATTTATACTTGTGCAAATTATGTCATGATTTATGGTGTAGATTTACAAGTAATTGAAAAGGTGTTTCGTGGTAGGGGCTCCGCCTTCGGGGAACTCCATATTAATCTGAGTTATGTTGTGATGAGCTCTTCTCAAAAGCTGTTCTTTTTTCTTTTTGAGATGTCACTTAACCAGTTCTTCACCAGCTCAATTGGTTCTGTTTTGCTGTCAGGCTTGCACAGAACACTGCACCAAGTACCAGAGAGGTTTATACATGCAGACAAATATTTCTGCCAATTGGAAGTATCAGTCAAAGCAAGGAATTAAACCACAATCATTTTAGAAAGTCAGCTTTCATTATTTTGCTTCCTATTATTTGTTACAGACCTCTGAGGTATCATTTGAGTCCCACTCAAATGATAAATTATGGTTTTGTTCAGGGTTGCCATTGTTCCAACCTTCCTACCCTTACAACCACTGTCTCACTGGGTCTTTCAGAGCATGCCTGTAAAATAAGTATTCATTCAGACTCCTGGAATTTCCCCAGGATCTTCAGAATTCCCAAAAATCCATGTTGGTAGGACAGATAACTCCTTGGACACTTCTGAGAGTTCTCTTCCATGTTGATCTCTGGTCCTGCTGACTGAAAATGTTTACTGCAAAGTAATACTGTTTGAATATTGTATTTGCAATGGGATGGAAAAATAATCAATATTCTCATGAGGTACCAGCAAATTATCAACTTCTTTGCACATGCTGAATTACTTTGTGAATGTATCTGCCCTTTTGCACTATTGGTGTAACTCAGAGTCCCTGTTTAGCACCACACCTGTGTGACAGCTGAGATTTCTTTTGTTCCCACAGTTCCCCCCTGCTTTTTTCCTGCTGCCAAGAAATGTCTTTGTCCTCACCTATTAGTTTTTTACACCTACTGTTTCAGAAAGTATGAATTTTTTATCTCCTAACACTTTTCTTATTGTTACATATGAATTATAACCACAGTATTTATTGAAATCTGTTTTGTGGCCAAATTGTAGTAGTTATGACAATGCCTTGCAGGTATTACATGCTGTCTGAACACACTTTTTTTCCTCTGTCTACAGTGACAGAACCACATTTTATTACATTTTAGGTGAGTAGGCTTTGCTTTTAATACAGCATATTCCAGGGCTTGGCTAAAGAAAGCTCAACTCTTTTTTCACTTGCTCCATAGTTTGTTCATAGTTGTATGAAGTATAGGAATACGTTGAATTTAGATACACTATAAAGTGGTTTTGGGAAGAGGAAGGGCAACCATACAGAAAGAATTGTAAAATCACAGAATGGTTTGGGTTGAAAGAGACTTTTAAAATCATCCAGTCCCACCCCTGCCATGGGCAGGGACACCTTCCACTGTCCCAGGCTGCTCCAAGCCCCATCCCACCTGGCCTTGGACACTTCCAGGGATGGGACAGCCACAGCTTCTCTGGGCAACTTGTACCTCACCACCCTCTATGGGAAGAATAAGTAAATAAATAATAAACTATGCAGTTGGAAATGAGAAGTGCAACATAGAGAAATAAAGAGTAGCAGCACTAACCTGTTAGTAATTGCAGTGATGTGCTTAGGACGTAACTTGATGGGAGGTGTTGTGGCTCTGGTCTGTAGGAATTGTTCTCTTGGAGCTGCTTTAGGTAAGATGCAAGAAGGAGAGATAAAAAAAGACCTCAATGGGAAGGGAAGGTGAAAGTTACAAAAAGAAAGTTGCATTTCACAGGAGGGTGAGAGCTACTCCTGACTAAGGTAAACTTGTTGGTTTCATATAAACACCACATTTGTTACATTTGTTAGGATAAAGTGCTCTGAAAACTTTCCTGAGGCACAGCTTTCCAAGCCAGGAGGCTGCTGCAGGGAGCAGGAGCAGCTGAGGCTCTCATTCCTTTCTGGAGCTCCAGTACTGATGGGTGAGATCCTCCAGCTGCATCCACAACACCTCAACCTGACTGGGAGCAAACTGCTGCTGAGTCCAGTGTGCCATGAGCAGTGTTGGAAAGTAAAAAACCAGGATTTTTTAAGAATACTCTAACAAAGAAGTTGAAGAGGTGACAATGAAGAACAAAAACCAGGTTTTGTCCTGTGTAAAAAAAGTGGTTGATAACTAAGCTAACTACATTTTAAGTTCTGGTTCCAACATAAGAAGGACATGAAACCTTCGATGGAAGTCTAAGGGAGGCCAAGAAGTTGAGAAGGGGACCAGAGCATCTTTCCCATGGAGACAGGTTGAGAAGGTTGGGGCTGTTCAGCTTGGAGAGAAGATTGTGTGGAGACCTCACAGCACCTTCCAGGATCTGAAGGGACTGCAGAGGCTCCAGGGTGGGATTCTTCATTAGGAACTGTAGTGAAAGGACAATTAGTGATGGGTTCAAACTGAAAGGGGAAATTTAGGTTAGAAATATGGCAGAAATTCTTGCCTGTGAGGGTGGTAAGGCCTTGGCACAGGTTGCCCAGGGAAGCTGTGGCTGCCCCATCCCTGGCAGTGTCCAAGGCTGGGTTTGACAGGGCTTGGAGCACCCTGGGATAGTGAAAGGTGCATGGCAGGGGGTGGAACAAAATGGTCTGTTAAGGTTCCTTCCCCCCAAAACCATTCCATGATTCTATTCTATGATCCCAAGTAATTGCATTGAAGCTTCTTACTGCCTTAGAGGAATTCATCATGCATCTAAATATATCCTGAAGTGATAACACTGTTGTATCAAGTCTTTGGTTGGGCAGGCTCAGCACTCCACAGCTGTAAATGAATTTTGTATCAGCTTTCTGGATAAAAGCTCTGCATCTCAGTTTTCTCGTGGTCCCCTCAGCATCACACACGAGCCACTGAGTGAGCAGTGATATCTGGTTCCAAGCAGAGGTTGGATACAGAAAGGCATTCGTGAATGTTTTCAAACATTAGGGTAGGTTGAAGTCATATTTATACAACAAAAGATCAGCTGCTCTGGGAAGATAAACTCTTGTGGCCATCACTTACCAGTACAGTTAGTTGGAAGGCAGGATTTTTGTGTTCCTTGTGTTTTGATTAATTTTTTGTTTTGGCCTGGAACAAGCAGGTAGATTTTAAAATTGCCAGCAGAATGAAAACTCTTTCCCCTAGCAGGACTCTCCCTCCTACCCCCCACCCCCTATAGGCATTTTATTGTTTTAAATATCTTGTGCTGTCATCAGACAAAGCATTTTGACTTTGTAAGGGGCAGGGGGAAAGCTTTTCCATAGTTTTTCACTGGTTGTGTGGAGGAAGCACACCTTTCCTTGGAGTACTTTAACTCTGCTGAATCAGCATTTCCTGATAGCAGGGCTTTTTGCTTTTTTTTTTTTTTTTTTTCTTCTCCTCTGGAATATTTTTTGTCTAGCTGTGCTTTTCAGCCACATCACCCCCTGCATTAGTATTCTGGTACAGAGAACAGCAGAGAGACATTTTCAGCGTTGCAGCAGAGACTGCCCAAGTTTCCAGGCTTCTTAAGTAATGAGAATTACTCAGTTAAGTGAAGCTGAATGCTGTAACATTAAGAACATCTCACAGGGGTTGCATTGGAGAGGTAAGGAAAACAGTAGATGTTGCAGTTAGACAAAAGAATTTCTGTGTTCAGAGTATTTTAAAGACACTTTTTGTAGATACTTCAATCTGCTGTTATTACTGGTGCTACAGTAATTATTATGTGACGTTTCTTTCTCCTGTGGACTTGTCCTTTTCTTTGAAGCTTTGTATTTAAAAAAAAAACAAGCATATGTTACAATATGCTTAATGCAGAGAAGAATGTTAAAATGGAAGGCAATTTGCATGTAAGTGGAACTTAAATTCTGAATGCAGAAA
Source organism: Erpornis zantholeuca (assembly GCA_013400515.1). Taxonomy (NCBI): domain Eukaryota; kingdom Metazoa; phylum Chordata; class Aves; order Passeriformes; family Timaliidae; genus Erpornis; species Erpornis zantholeuca. Next base: position 290,236 of record VZTN01028467.1, read on the forward strand.
GTGCAAGTGGCTCTGTCAGGGGAGGCTCCCAGTTGCCCAGGTGACTTCTGCAAATGGGGCTTAAGCTTTTAAGTTACTTAAAGCTTCTAAATGGATTATTCACTTTGCCCTTTTCTACAACTAATCAACCTTAATTTTTAATACGCTGTTATTTACTAACAAAACCCACTCTGCTACATTCCACAGAATCTCATTTTATGGCAGTTCTCCATTAAAACTCATTCAGCACAGCAGGAGCAGCTGAATCTCTCAGTTCTCTAAGTTGTACTTGTAAGGAAAGGATCAATGGGAAATATTCCTTATGTTTTAAATACAGGAGCTCTGTCCATCCTGTGCAGAGCTGACAAAACCACTTTTATCAGTTCTTTAAATCTTTTCAAACATCAAAAGGAGCTCCAAAAGGCTTCTTCCTAGAGATTGAACTTTCAAGTTAGACTGTGGAGTAAAGCACTTAAAAAATGGAGTAAAATTTTAGTAAGCACTGGTTTTAGTTCTGTTGTGGTGCCATTGTGTCAGTGGCAAGAGTTGTGTCCTTTCCAGGGGATCCACACTAAGAAAAATGAATAAAATGTTTCAAGAAGAGGCATAAGAATTATTTGCAAATAGGTAATCTGAGCCAGATGTTTTTATCTGATTAGGTTTTTTTTTCTCCTTTTCTACTTCTAGAAAAACATTTTGGGATAGTGAAATGTCTTCTTCAAAGCTGTTCTGTGACTTTTGAGTTAATTTGGAGATTTCTGTAAATAAATAGTTTTAAGTAAATGAATGAATATAAATCAACAAAAAATGTCCTCTGTCATTAAATATCAACTTTCTTTAGTGTTATTATCAGGTCTCTCTGCCTGATATCAAATGACCTGCTGTGATATGTTACTCATGGGTTATTCTTCATGATATTTATGGAGAGACTTTGAATATACAACCCAAATGCTCTTTTTACTTCTGCATCTCTGTAAAAAGTCATATGATGAAAATGTTTATTTCATTTCTTACCAAAATAGAACAGGATTGATCATAACAACTTTTATTGTGACAGAAAATTAAGTAAAATTAATTTGTGTTATCTGTCCTTGGTTTCGATAGAGAATTTATCAAAATGCTTCATAACTTGTTATCCCATGTTCAGATAAGAGAGTGTACAGACCTATAAGAAAAGGTATAAAATAGGTAACAACTAAAATATGAAGTGAGAAAAATCCAGGGTAAGTAGGAGAATAGTTCTTCCATGTGTAAAATATAGGAAAGCTGGTTACTTTAATTCTTGCAATTAAAATCCACAGGTGACTCTTTAAAATGAAGTTACAGAATAGCAAAGAAACAACTTCCATAGAAGTGCCATTTGTTACCCTTTTTTTCCCCCTTAATGGGATCAAAGTGAGAGAGAGCAATATATTTTTATTGCAGCATAGGAACTCCTTTCTAGTTCTTGTGCAGATAGTCTGCAGCACTTACTATAATCAAGTCAGAAATGCAAATTCAGAATTACAGCTGCTTAGTCTAATTTTAAACGTCTCCATTATCTCCGTCATCTACATTCCCAGGGCTTGGATGCTCCACAGAAATACTTCTAAGAACAAGAAATCGTCAGGAAGCCCATGAATGAAGGAGGATGAGGTGGTGTAGGGAGAGAAGCAGAATGAAAACACTCTGACAAATGTCCTGCTTGCCTGGGAGCAATGCTCAGAGGCTGCCGAGTGTGCAGAGCTGTTGCTTGGCTCACATGGGTGGCCCCATGCTCCCCCTAAAAGTCAAGCTGGATTTTATTCAGCGTGTTTTGGACTCTTGGTTTTGCTAGATATTGTTTCTGGGTCACATCTGATACCTGGCAAGAACAGGAACGTGAAAAAAAAAAAGGAAAGAGAAGAGCTGTTTCTATTTTATGGTTTAATTTTCCTTACATGGCTTAGGGAGAATTCTGTTCATGGCTAAGGCAGCAAATGGAATCCCTCGATGTGTTAATTTGCTCTTGCACACTAATTGCATCCTTGAACAAAGTTTTTATTTTTCTTATTTTATTTTTTTTTCTTTTATATTCAAATTCCAACCCTCACATTCAGGCCTGAGCCCAGGGGGTGCAGGAGAGTGTAAAGGAAGTGCTCAGGTGCTCTCTGGGGGCTAAAGAGCAGTGGGGACACAAGTCCTGGGCAGGATTGTCTTCTGCCCCTGTTGTGTTTGGATGAAAACCAGCACCAAATCTTTATACACATTTCATCATTCTCTCTATGCTTTCATTGTCTTCTGAATAACTTAAGTGCACTTCCAGACAAATTCTATTTCTACAAATAACTTATGGCTTGCCTTGTTCTGATTCTGTACTTACTACCAATTGTATTTTTGTTTACAAATTCAGCCTAAGAACTAGAAAATGTCTGGGCTATCTGTGTTCAGACATTTACCTTCATTTGGCTGGGTAAGAAACAACATTTTATTATTGTTTTTAATTATATTTAATGTATTTAATTACAATTTCCTTAATATGATCAGTGAAACCATCACTTTGCTTCTTGTGGAGTTGTCTTGGAACGCTGGCCAAAGGGATTGAATGGTCCCAGGTGATCTCAAACGCTGCAGCACAACCTAATTTACATGACAGAGTAGTATGGAAGCATACATTTCGTGCAAACATAGCCAAAAAGCCTTCAGAATTAATGTCTTGAAAGTAGTTGAGAAAGCTGAGTGACTGTAGTAGCCATGGTAACTTTTTTCCCTTTTGCTTTTAAGTAGAAACCTTGCTGATTACAAGGCTCCGTGTGAGCCTTGAGCTGGGGCTTAGCAAACTACAAATGTGGTGGCAGCAAAGGAAAAATCACAGGCAACTGGACAGATTCAACACAGGGAGAGCAGTGTGGATTGGATGCAAAAATAGTAGGCTTGCAAACTCAATTAGGTTGAGAGCTGGATTTGTGACAGAGATGCTTTTTTGGAGGCTCCACACACATTTTTTGCTACTACTTTTAGAACTGTTCTGGCTTGACATGTGCTGAAGTTGCACATCCCCTTTAGCTCAGATGCTGCCAGACGCTGACTTTGGACTGACAGATCCTTGCAAACTTGGTTCCATCCTAAGGGTGGAGTCAGCTTAACTTTATTTTAATTGTTTTATGGCTTTTGGGTTCACTAGAATGATGCTGAGATGCACTGACAACATGAGTGTGTTCAGGTCTCTTGTCAGCTTAATGAGTTTATTTTTGCTGGGTGGTTGACAGTCAGCCAAAAGAAACCAAAGAAAATTACATAGCCCAAGAACAGCTTCTTGGCTGGTTTTTCATAAAAAGATCAGTCAGGAGGAAGGGGAAACACTAGAGATGGATATTTTGAATATTTCTTTCTTTCTTTTTTTTTTTTTTTTTAAATACATTTTCCATAATGGAGTAAAAATGGGAATCTCCTTATTTTGATCTCCTTGCACCATGAACACATCAGAGGTGGTGTGAGGTCCATTCTGTTGCCATGATATCCAGAAGAAAGGTTTGTGCCACCCTCGGGGTGCTGCAGGACTTGTGATGTCTGAAGCCTTTCCTGATCAATCCTTAGGAGATAATCCCCAGTAATTAAATATTTCTTGAAACAGAGTGAGAGTGAGATGGGCTGTGCAATGGTTGGGGCGGGGTGGATCAGAGCAATCAGTGTTTGATTACACCAAAGGAACCTCTAAGGAAGGACTGAAAACCACATTCATAGGAAGTTTATTTAAGGGCAAGTCGTGGATTCTGCACCTGGGATGGGACAGCCCTGGATGTATGGGCAGGCTGGGGAATGATATCCAGCTCAGGATATACTGTGATTTTGTAAAATAAGATACTAAACACTTCAGGTGTGCTTGTAATTACTGGTGTGAATTGGACAGTTGGATTGGATCTCCAAAATTTTGTAGAGTGACCTTCTACACTCACCCCTTGGCTGGGCTGGATGTTTCTGTTTCATCACTGTTTTTCATTAGAAGTTTTTCATTGGGGTGAAAGCAGGATCATGTAAATGAGGAAGGAATTTTCAAATCACTCTTTAAAAAAATGTGGTTTTAGTAACTTCCACCTAGCATTAATTAGAAATTGGAAAGGAAGGCACCTCTGGGCCATTACAGGTCAGTTATGGGAAATACAAGCAAAGCACAGCTGCTGTAGGACAGGTACATCACAGCAAGACTTTTAACAGTTTCAAGTACTTAGAGGTCCCTTTATTAAGAGGAAAGCATGTAAATACAAAAAAAGAAGAAGTAGTGTGTCTGGGCAGATAAACCTCCTTCATGCATTAAAATAAAACTAAAGCACCCATATTGAATCCGAGCTTTGGTCTTCACATAATCCTCCTTTTGCAATAAATTCAGTGCCTTGAATCTGAAATCCGTTTCTCCAATTTCAAGAAATGTGCAAAACATGAGGCACACTTAACAAGGAGTGAGTTGAAAGATTTATTTTACTGGGAGCCTCTTCCAGTGTTGCAGATGGTTCCTGGCTGTCTTGTCTAAGGGACTAGTTTGGGTATTCAGATTATGCAAGATTAAATCCTTGATCCTCTGAAATTAATTACAGAATTTTCATCAATGTTGCAAAGCTCTTACCCAACACTTCTGGAGCTGGTTCTGCCTTTGGCTGTGGACTGTGTCTGTGTCTTTTAAGTGTAGCTGGAGCCAGTCCTGTGTGTTATTACAGTGATACATAAATTGCTTCTATCTCTGGAAAATTCAGATTGTTTCTCTGTGTTACCTTATAGAGCTGTAGTGAGCACTGATTGTGTCTCTTTAGAAAGCAGATTATTTATGTGAGTGGTTTTTTTTGCCATTTTAACATTAAAAAAATAGCAATAAGTGGTACATCATCTCTTCTTTGCATTTGGTTTCTGAAGAGCTGCAAATACACAATACATACTGCTCAATGTTTCATTTTAATGAGCTATTTTTTGTGTTGTTGTTTTAATCTACAGACTGCTTTTCCTGTGAAGTGAGAAGCTTCTTTTGCCATGTTGGGGCATTTTAAGAAAATACTGTACTCAGTTCCCTAAATATGATGGAGACCCCTTGCAGTGTTCAGCTTTGCTCTTCACTTAGGTCATGGGTCTCCCACAGGTCTGATTCTGTACAATATTCTGGGTTATAACTCAGTGCCAGAAACAACCTCAGCCATATCAAAGCACTGAGTTACTTGAGAAGTTTCACTGTATTTCTCCCAAAAGTTGCTGATGTGTGTGGAAAGATGCCCTGGGAGGAACCACAACATGGGATCAGTCTTTATTGTGGCAAGGTGCTTGAAATGATGGTGAAATTTGGTGAGAGAAACAGCATTTCAGAGAAAATTTGGCAGAGTGGAAATAGAATTTCAAATGTTGTCTTGAATTATGGGTCTTACAGGTATGTAACCTTACATTCTGTGTGATGAACCTGAATTCACTCTGGGGCTGTGTTTCTAAACACTGATGTGGAAAACATCGCAAGGTGAGATGCAAGATCTGCCAAGGGCAGTGATCACAGCCACTGTGTCAGAAAGGTTTTGTTATTTGATTCTCCAGGGCAGTTTGGGTATCTGAAGGACAACTGTTGTGTTTTCATTTTTGGATCCCACTAAATAAAATGGATTTGGTGATGGTGTGTAATCACTTGGATTTCTTCTGTCACACCAGTGGTGTCATACCACCATGTGCAGTCCCTGCATCTGTTTAATCACCATTAAAGAAGCTGTTGGGGTTTAGCCATATTTATCAAGGTCCTCTCTCATGAAAATGCAAAGCAAAAACTCACCACCACCTATTACTGAAAGGAGTCCCTGCCCATGGCAGGAGATTTTGGAACTAAATGATCTTTAAAGGTTCCTTCCAACCCAAACCATT
>VZTN01028467.1:304445-380155 GCA_013400515.1 Erpornis zantholeuca
AGTGTAGGATTTTTGCAGAATCGTGAGTTGGTCTGATGACATCTCTGGAATGCCAAAGTCTGCCCAAGTGCAAGCATTGTACAAAGATTTCTGCAACTCAGAAAATACTAAACATCCTGATTACAGGGGAAGTTAATAATAACATCTGTCCTTCTTTCTCTAACGGTGGTTGGAAACAAAGAGGACATGTGTGGTTTGATTGATCCCTGGATGTTCCATCCAGCCTCTAAGAACCAGCTGTTTATGACTCCCTGAGTCTCAGGGCAGCAACTGGAGCAGAGTTTTTAATTGAGGACAGATAAGTTATTGTTTCATAGCTTCCCTCGATAGTGTTCCCTTCACCTCTGGAACATCCTGCCACAGTTAGTTCCATGAATCTGAGGGCAGAAGTGTTGCCTGTTTGATGCTTTGAAACCTGATGAGTGAAGAATTTGAGGTGCATTTAAGTTCTTGTTTCATAGGAACTATTGTGAGTTCTGCTCACCTCCATGCCATCTGTCCTCTCATAGAATCATGGAATGGTTTGGGTTGGAAGGGACCTTAAAGCTCATCCAGTTCCTGCCATGGGCAGGGACACCTTCCACTATCCCAGGTTGCTCCAATCTCTTCCAACCCAGCCTTGAACACTTCCAGGGATGGTAGGGGTATGACTTCATCATATTTCTTCTCTGTGATTTATTTAAAAATTGCATAATGAGGTGTTTAGACTCTCTTCTTAGAAAAGCATTCAAGGCCTCCCATCATGGAGACTCTACAGATACATCTTCTGGTTCTGCCAGACCTTTGTGGAGGTGGAAGGAGGTGTTAAGGATGTAGATGTGTAATAGGTTTATACAGTGACATGCAAGTATTGCCCTCTTCCCTCTTTTCCTGAACAAAGCCGTGCAGAACTTTAGGCTTTCTGAGGGCTCTGGGATCAGTTGCTAACTTCAAGCCAACCATTTCATGTGTAAAGCAGAGTTACTTTTCCCCATGTTTTTCCCATGTTGTTCTCCATTTTGTGCAGTGGTGAAAAATGCATTTTCATCAGCCATTTTTGCTGTTGGTCACTGAGCTTGAAGAGATCTGCAATCTGAGCAGGGAGATTTATGATGGAGTGTTCTGCTTTATTTATTTATTATACATTAATCATTAGAAACAGTCACTTTACTCTTCACATCCTTTTTTTCCAAGTGGTGGCAGGAATTCCCTGTGGGGACTGGTGGCACTGTACAAGTTATACAGGGAATATGTGAGGTTGTGCTTTACCTTTCAGAAAGCTCAGAATCCAGTTAGATATAGGAGTTAATTGTTTTAACATAAGGCAATAAAATTATATTGCATGGACTGAAGTTCTGCAGTGAAGTAGGAGAAGCTCAGTGAGGGTGAGGCAGAATTTTTCTGAAGACAACTTTACTGAAGTCAGGCAGCACAGGAGAGGAAAACTTGGTTTTGAATGAGCTTGGGACTAAAACTGCTTGAAAACTGCTTGAAACAGTGATCACAGAAATTTTGGTTCATAGCCTTTTAGGAGGTGGGGGGAAAAAGGCAAATTCACTATGGTAGTGTTCAGTCTCCAAAAAGAACTACACACACAGGGAGACATGATTAAAAAGCAATTAAAAAGAACACTTTGGGATTTTGTTCTTGAGAAACTTCATAGAATCTCAGAATCATTTAGATTAGAAAAGACCTTGGAAATCATAGAGTCCAACCATTTCAAGGCAGTAAGGAAAATAAATAATACTCATTAAAACAGAAAATGAGGGAAAGGCAATGAGGACTCAGGACAGCAGTGAAAGCTACTTTTAGATAAGAGAATTGTTTTAAAAAGGTATCATAATGTGCAAGTATTCAATGCCCAAAATGTTATATGGGAGGCCAAAAATAATTCTGCAAAAATGTTCAAGATGTGAAAACCAATTATGAATCTTTTTCAACTGCTCTGGAAGCAAGAAGTGTTGCAGAGAGTTGGCAGCCAGTAGAAAAGGGAGGTAGGAAAGATGGAGGCAAAGAAAATGAGGCCAAAGAAGAAAAGCCAGGGAGAGTCTGAGCATCCTTGTTGCCTGTGAAACAGCCCTGAAGGATGTTGACAGGGAAGCTTCCAGAAAAGGTGGCTGAGACTGAAGTGTCGATTGAGGTGTTTAAGAGGAAATGGATACAATGAGTAATACCATGTCACTAAAATCAAATTACTTTCTAGCTCACCGTGTGTTCATGTTACTCATGTTTGGTCTCACACTTGTTCCCCTGTCTCAGATACAACAACTGCCTCAGGGGTCAGGTTTCATAGCACAGAGAGCATTGATTAGATCCTGGATTGACACTGGCTGCTTTTTGCCAATTTTTATGACTGCTTAATATATTTACTTGGTTTGAAAAAGTGCCAGTGTCACCTTGGTTTTATTTTTTTTTGTTTTTAAACCCTTTCATTTTCCATCATAATCCTATATGAAAACTCTTTGTATTCTACCGAGGTGCCTGTAATAATTTATTTACCTGACAGCCTGAAAGCTTCATTGCCTTTTTTTGAGTTTATCTGGGTTCCTTTGTTTTCTCAATCTTCACAGAGATTATTCTTTCAGAGACATTGATCAAAGATTCACTATCAAGATGGAAACTGTATATGAAAAGTTCCTCTGTGAAAAAATTAATCTGATATTCGGAAAATTGCTTTTTTTGAAGGACTTGCATTCCATCGTCACCTGTTTACTTCTCACATTTCCTTTAGCCTGAAAATACTAATCACTTGTTAATTAATCCCATCAGAGTTTGCAGGTTTTTACCTGAAGAAGTTACTTCATGTTTTAATGTTGGTAAAGAAGAAAATGCATTTTTTGTCTTTCTCCTCGACTTGGGGGATTTTCACTTCCAGTAAGAGTCAGACTGGAGAGGTGTTTTGAAGACTGAAAACCAGATTAGATGTGTTGGTTTCCTCTGTGGTCAGAGCACAGAGTGATGGTAATTGCTTGGACAGATTGCAAACAGTACAAAACACAACTCTGCAGTTACTGTACCATTTCGTCCTGGATTTTCTGTTAAATCTCTCTATATCTATATATTATTTTTCTGAGTTGGTATTATTCCCTTCTGTATTGCTTCTCCACATTCTTCTCAGATCCATTAGTGGTGAAATCAGTTTCCTTTTGAGAATAACACCATAGCCTCATTGAAAAAGTGTTTGAAAATGCTCTTCCACTGAACCTCATGTAATTAAGTTGGATATTTTTTTGTCTGTGTTGAAAATTTCAGTTATTTTGACAACAGGTAATTTTTAAAATTTTCCTAATAAGTTTGAAATGGCCACTTACAGGACGTGGCAGTGCAGAACCACAAGCATCTCAGATTTATGTCATCTGACCACATGGATCTGGCTGTTACTTTTCCAGATGAATGAATTTTGAGGATTCTCAGTGAAATATCCGACACAGCTTCTCTCACTGGAACTGTACATCCTGTATCCATGTGTGTTTATAGATGTCTCTTGGTTCAAAAAGTACAGTTGTAGAGTGATGGATATTTTAAGAATCAAGCACTGTTCTTCAGACCTCTTTATGTAAGAGATATAGAAAAATCCCACATTTAAATGCTAATTTTTTTCTTCCAGGCACAGGGATTTTTCTGAATTTTAGAGGTCAGCCAGGTTTCTTTCCTCTGTAGAGTTAGGACAAAACCAAGTGGAGTAACTTCTGTGTATGTGCCTCATACCCTGCTGCTCTCTCCTTCCCAAGAGCAGAGATTTATATCTGGAAAGCCAAATATTTTCTCTCTACCATTTCCTAGAGTGCTTTCCCAAGACAAGTGCTGTCCTGCTTCTGGTACAAATGGAGACAGCCAGGGCAGTTTCTAATCCACGACAATTCCAGACTTCTTTGAAGTCCATGGGTGTCCTGAGCATCCTCTTCCAGGCTCAGCAGAGGGGATGTTTGAACAGCTTTCTCAGCACTGCAGACTTCCCACCAACCCCACAAAGTTCCTGCACTTCTCTCAGCTGTTTAAAATTCATGTTCTCCTGGCTTATTAAGACTGTTTTTCCTCTCCTTTCTCTGTGTTTGTGATTCTTTCACCTTCAGTCAGTAATGGGAAATCCTGTGCAGATTGAGAAGGCAGTAGAACCCAGATGTATGTCATTATGCTGCAGCCTTCCTTCAAATCAGTTGTTTTCAAAGGACAAGAAAATTGTTCATTATACATATATTTAATGAAATCACACTGCTCATTGAGTTTTTGCAGGTTTGCCTGGGGGTGGGAATAAAACCATGATCAATTTAAACATAGCATCAGTTTCTGTTCAGCCTTACTGTAAAAAGGATAATAACGTTTTCATTACAGTCTTTCCTTTTCCAGAGGTTTATATCACCTACTAATTTACTCATTATAAGAACATTACATGGAAGGTTCATGTACTAATCAAATTCCATTTGCAGAAAAATGCTCTCCAAACAGCCTTTCCACCTGCTCTGGAAGACAGGTGGTTTGCAAAAATTGTGCTGAAACTTCCAGACTCTTTGGGTTCAGAGAGAAGGGAATGTCAGATCCCTTCAGGGTTCTCTGTACTGTGGTGCAAGAGTTCCCTTGTCTCTATTCCCATGTTTCAGCTCATCCCTGGACTTTTCCCAGAGGAGCAGATATGGAGGGCTGGAGCCCCTCTGCTCTGGAGCCAGGCTGGGAGAGGAGAGCTGGAGGTGTTTGTCTGGATAAGAGAATTCTCCAGGGCAGGGTTAGACAGGATATTGGGAAAAAATTCTTCCCTGTGAAGAGGGTGAGGCCCTGGCACAGGTTTCCCAGAGAAGTTGTGGTTTCCCCTGGATCCCTGGAAGTGCCCAAGGCCAGGCTGGAGCCCAAGCCCTGGATGGGGCTTGGAGCAACCTGGGCTAGTGGAAGGTGTCCCTGCCCATGGCAGGGGGGTGGAACTGGATGATCTTTGAGGTTCTTTCCAACCCAGACCAGCCTGTGATTTGATAAACATCATATCAGTACTTCCAGATTGAATTTCTGTTTCAAGGAAAAAAAGAGAACTTCACCTTGCTGTTGTCATGTGGGTAGTGATGGTTTCCATAATGGTTTTTATGACTCTTGGATAGGGAAGGGGAGACTGGGGTGTCACAAATTGTAGTTCCTTTGATTATGAGTCTCGGGCAGCCTTCCCATTCTGTTTGTGCCAAGTGCTGTGTAAATACCTGGCAAAAACAGCCTCAGCCTGTCTGTTCCAAGTGAAAGCTGGATTTAGACAGATGGAGTGTGAACACAGAGTTAGAATCAATCACCAAGGTAGGGCTTAGTGATAACAACCCATCCCAATCCCAACCACTGCTGGGTTTCCTTCCACAGTGCAGCCAAGTCAAGCCCTTGGAGGAGGCTGAGAGAAAGCAATGAGGGAACAGATCTTTGGAAGAGTTTCCTTGCAGGTGTCAAGCCCAGCCTTTGAGAGCGTGCAGTGTTACCTGTTTAACAGTTTAGTCAGCTGCTTTATGGGATGTTTGGAGCTGAACTCAGTGTCCTGTTGCAGAAAGCTTATTTTCAGCAATTCCTTAGCTCCAGGGTAAGTCAAGCAGCAGCTGTTGGTGATTCTCATTCTGTGCCAGCTCCTGAGCTGTGCTCTGTCATTTGTGCACAGCTGATCTGCACTAAATTACCTTTCATTTTAGAAATACTTATTGCAAACCTGGATTTTTTTCTTGGTTTCACCGGGTTCGTTCTGCACCTGAACGAATCCTTGTATGAGCAGAACTGGGAGCAGAGCATGTGGATAGGAAGAAGTGGTGAGGAACAGGTGGATGCTGCTGAAACCATCAGTGCTGCAGGAGAGAAGGCTCATTAAACTGCAGCCCTGTGGGTGTCTGAGTAAAGTTTTGAAAAGCTTTGAAAGCAAAGGTGGGCAGAGTGATGCAGAGAGGTGATTTAGTTAGTGGAAGAAGTTTGAGAAAACACTGACTTTACAAAAAACTGAAGTATCTTTGTAGTTTTCTGAGTGCGTGGAATAAGATTGCTGTTAACAGAGAGTGCAGGCAGTGAGGTGCAGGATGATAACATCGAGAAGAGGAGGGAGGGAAGCATAGCTCCAGGTATGTGGATGAGTGAGAATGTCACAAGGGTAGTATCTTGGAAGATGCAGGTGGAGTCTGGATTGGACAACATAAGAAGAAATCCAAAAATAATACCTGAATAACAGGACAGATAGATAATAATTTCATTTTTGACTGGGAGTGTGATTCTCCAGACATGAGGGATAGAAGCCACATGACTTCCTTCTGTACCTCTTGTTTCTTGGTAACTGCTCTAAAAGCTGAGTATCCAGGCTGAATGCACCATGGCAGTTCTGTTGCTTTCCATGTGACCTTTAAAACCTTTTAGTCATTCCTTTCCACTCTATTCCCACTCCCTTCAGAAGCAATTAGTATTTTTGTTTCTTTCTTTTTACTTTTGATTTTTTTATATTGCATCAGTTTTCCAATTTACCAAATAATTCAGATTTTGTGGCAGAACTATTTTTAGTATTATCTTTATCCTTGGGGTGATTGCAGTTTTCATCACAGACAGATGAAGATCTGTCTTTCTTTTTTCTTCTTTCTTTTTTAATTCTTTCTTCTGTAGAAAATAGCAGATGTTTGGGAAAATATTTTATTTCAAGCAATGGACAGCCAGCCTGAACAGGCTGAAAATCTTTCTTCTGAGAAATCTTAGCAACATCTAAGCTGATTTTCCGGAGGCAGGTAGATGATGGATTGTGTCAGGAAAATGTTTGTGCTTGTAGCAGGTAGTTAAAGCATTTGATTTGGTCAGTGTTTGTTAGTCCTGGTGAAAGGTAAAGCAGTAAAAAATTATTTGGAGTGGTTATTTTGGTCACCTAAATGTTGATGTAAATCTTTGCCAGTTGTTCCACATTAAACTTTGGGAAGCAGATATTCATAAATCTCACTTCTGTTTTTTTTGGCAGTGAATATACTTTTATTGATTGGGGTGGCAAATATTGGATGAGTATACTCTATGTTGATACTTTGGAACAAGTAAAAATTTACCGAACACTTTTCTAGAAGTTACCTGCAAGGCTAAACATTCTCTCTGCATGGATTAAGGCTGAATTCATAATAAAATCACAGATTGAATGGAGATGTATATAAACAGTAGTTGATAATTTCAGTGTTTCACTTCAGTTGTTCATTGCTGCATTCATAGTGTTCATCAAAAGCTGGACAGAAATATCAGACATTGTTATATCTATTAACTTCTGCCCTCGTGCATGCTTTTGAAGAAACTCTAAATAATACATGGAAGTTGGCACAGAAAATCATCAGGTGGAACTTATTACATTAATATTTGATATTAAACCCTCCCCCTCCCTAGATCTGGGATGCTGTAGGTATAATTTCAGGGAAGATTTCATGCAGAACATGCTTGTGTGATGGGAACTTAGACTCATTGCAGAAATTTAACAAAGGTAGAAGAATTTAAAAGTTAAACAGGGCTGAAAATGCCTCTGTAGTCAAAATTTGCTTTTTAAAAAATTGCTGTATTTTAGAATTATTATATGAATTAGCAAATTTAAAAGAGTTAATTTTTTTATTTACAGCGTATTAAAAATATAGTCAAGTACTTCCATGGTGAAATTGTGCTATTAAAAACTTCTCAAATACTTTAAAAGTCAACACTGTTCTCACAATTCACAAAAAAATAAGCAAATGACCAAAAACCTAGAGAGACAATTTGCATAACATTGTTGTAGACTTCTCTCTTTTATAAAAGCAATAATTCCTGGGTTGAAAAGAACTGCTGATTTGCCTAAATGCTGAATTTCCCATTTGCACAGCAAACTTTATGTGGCATGAAATCTTAAATGATGAAGAAATCTCATCTGTGAACCTGCAGAGGCAAAGTTGGAATAAAAAGACAGTTCTAGGGGCAGTGATTTCTTGATTTCCTTCACAGAATTATAGAACTGTTAAGGTTGGTAAAGACCTCTAAGATCACTGAGCCCAACCATGGACTTGATGGCAAATTTATGGAGAATTTGGAGTGTGAGATTGGCAAAGGAAAAGCCTGGGCCTGTTATTCCATACAAGAAATAATTGCATCAGATGAATTAGACTTTTTAATTTGGAATTTTAAGAAAAAGGGTTGTTTTTTTTCCCCTCTTTCTTGTTATAAGAGATCCCTCTAAGCCTTTAGAGTAATAGCACTTAATGTAGCCAGGAATTCAAACCAGCAAGTTCATTAGATAAGTTCCAGTTCAGTGGCACTTGAAATTTCCTCCCATCTCTTCCTCCACCAATTCAGCTCTGACTGAGGCTAATAACAGTTTGTTAATTTGTGCACACCAGAATAAAATAAGAAATTAGAGGCTGCAGTTTGCAGTTCACCTGTTTAGTCTCTGTATTTTGCTGCCACAATTCAGGCACCGTTTGTGGATCATGTGCTGTTGTCCTTGACGTGTGTGATGGGAGCTGCAGCTTTTGTAGTACCTCTGATGGCAGAATGATTTTTGCTTTTTCTTTTATACTCCTCTATACTCTTTTATAGTTTTATGTATTCTTAGTGCTTTTAGCCTGCATACTTGGAACTTTCCAAGTCTGATAACTTTGCTGAGACCCACGGCACTATTAAACCAGGAGAGCAAACATCCTGGGAGCCCCAGACACCAAGGGCCTCTCCAGAACACATTTTGGAACCTCAGCCAGGCCCAGCCAGGGGGAAGGTTCCTCACAACGAGGGCTTCACTCCAGCCTCTCACTGGGGGATCTTTGATAAATATGTTAATTTTGCAAGGCCTATAATTGTGTGTATTTCGGTGTGAGGTGTGTGCATGCTTTTTTGGGGCATTCTACCTGGACCAAGTGCTGTACCCCAGGATCCTGAAATAAATCCCAAGGTAAAAACCCCTTTTCCCCATAAACTGTGTTTGGGTTTGAATTTTAAGGCCAGGGAAAGGCAATACCTCGAGGATGAAAGTGATGTTCACGCTGCAGCTGGAAAATGGGGGCAGGAGCAGAAACCCTCCCACATCTACAAAACAGCAAAGCACTTTTTTCGATCATCTCTTAGATGCAGGAAATGGAGATGTTGAAGTAGCCCAGCACTGCAGTGCATAAAGAAATGTTGGTGGGTCTTGGAATCAAAGATTGGTTGGTGTTGGAAGGGACCCTAGGGAAGGTTCAAATGCCTGTGCCATGGGCAGGGACTCCTTCCACTATCCCAGGTTGCTCCAAAACACATCCAGCCTGGCCTTGGACACTTCCAGGGATGGGGCAACCACAGCTTCTCTGGACTGTCTGGTTCAATGCCTCATCATCCATTTAGGAATTTGTTCCTAAAATATAATCTAAACCTCCCCTATTCCAGTTTAAAGCCATTCTCCATGTCCTGTCCCTCCAGGCCGTTGTCCCAAGTCCCTCTCCAGCTCTCCTGGAGCCCCTTTAGGCACTGGAAGGTGCTGGAATGTCTCCTCAGTGCCTTCTCCAGGCTGAATATCCCATCTTTCCCAGCCTGGAGGGAAAGGGGTACAGGGGTAGCAGAGGGGCTCCAGCCCTCAGAGCATCTTCTCAGATGGCAAAACTCCTGGGATGGGATGAAACTTGGGAAGAGATGAGAAGACAAGGAAGCTTTGGCACCATTATGTTGCTGTGGCAGCACTGCCATGTGCAGCCAGGCTGTGCTGGACAGGTTCTTGCTGAGATGCCAGTGTGTAGTAAACTTGGCCAATCAACTGGAATACAAAAAAATAATTTCAGTTAGAGCTCTAATTAGATTTCTGAGCAGCAGATCCAGCTGGTTCTGCTTTAAGAAAAAGAAATGGCTTGCAATGTGTTTTTTTGGTTTTTATTTATTTGGATTAAGTTTTGGGCTATAGCCAAACCTAATTGTGTTAAATTTTGTTATTTGACTATGGTTATTAAGGTGATGCTCTTGGGCAGGGTAGATCAGAAATCTCTAAGTGATGTCACTAATTCTGTTTTTTAAGAGAAATGGACGATAATCACATATTCTTTAATATATGGATATCACCATTTCCTGTCTAAAAGAATACAAAAATTAAAAGTATGTATTTTCATGAGACAGCTTTTCTGAGTAATTTGCTTAATCTGCTCTGCTTTTTTTCTGTGTGTATAATTATCATCATACCATTGCCAGCATTATTTAATTTCTGTAATTATCAGTATTAAAATGAAAGGCCTTGGTTTTTTGTCAGGCATTTTAACCAATTTCTCCTCTGACAGATTTCTTTCCTCCTTTGGTCTGTTTATTGAAAAGATTGGCAGTTCTGTAGAATATTGAGTTTATAGATGCACAGTGATTTTCATATATTAAGGAAAAAAATAATTATGACTCTTTTAGTTCTGATTATTCCTGTATCATTCCAGAGTTTCAGAAATGGGAGATTGGGTACATAGTTTGTGTTACTGTGGCACATGGATCATGGGTGCTGGGTTTAGATGCTCTGGAGTGCAACCTGCTCCAGAAAGCTGTGGTTTTTTCCAACATGCATTTGGTAATGGCATTGATCTGTCATTTCTGCTGGGCAGAAATGTAGATGTTTTATTATGAGGTGTTTTATTAACCTAGGAGATAAGGAAAAAGGGGGCTTGGAAATCATCTGTACCTCTTCATTTAGTAAGAGGTGCTGAGTTGACCCATCCCTGTTGCAGTAAGTGAAGGTGCTTAGGCTGAGCGTTGGTTGGAGAATCTTTCTTTGAGGCAAAGTTGGAGGTTACATTTCCAACTACATTTGCCTCTCAACTCCAGCCCTGTTTTCAGATCCCAAAAAATTGCTTCCTCCCTAACTGAATCTACTCACAAATCTGCCTGAAGGACATTGTCCCCACCCCCAGCATTTTTGGTCATATGGATTTTTCTGCTTTGGATTTTTCTTCTTTGGCCTTTGTTCAGTCTCACACTATTGGAAGTTGGACTGATTGATCTTCTTCCTCCAGGAGGAATTCTGCTTTAGGAATTTACTGAATTATTCCTGTTAAAATCTGTCCCCTCCTCGCTCTCTGAAACAGCAATGATCAGGGCAGTGATTGTCCCTCTCTGCTGGGCACTGGTGAGGCCACACCTCGAATACTGTGTCCAGTTCTGCCATGACAAGACAGACACTGAGGGGCTGGAGCATGTCCAGACAAGGGAATGGAGCTGGGAAGGTTCTGGAGCACCAGGAGTGGCTGAGGGAGCTGGGAAAGGAGCTCAGCCTGGAGAAAAGGAGGATCAGGGTGGACTCTGTGGCTCTGCACGAGTCCCTGGCAGGAGGGGGCAGCCGGGGGGGGTCAGGCTCTGCTGGCAGGGAACAGGGACAGGAGGAGAGGGAACAGTCTCAGGCTGGGCCAGGGGAGGTTTAGGTTGGAGATCAGGAAGAATTTCTCACTGAAAGGGTTGTTCAGCATTGGAAGGGGCTGCCCAGGTGTGTTGGTTTTGTCATGGCCTGGTTTTTGGTAGTGGGGGCTGCCACAGAGGTGGCTTCTGTGAGAAGCTGCTGGAAGCTTCCACCGTGTCCAGCAGAGCCAATCCCTGGTAGCTCTGAAGATGGACATGCCACTGGCCAAGGCTGGGCCAATTACAGAGGTTGGTAATGCCTCTGTGATGGCAGATTTAAGAAGAAATGCAAAACAAAGTAGGACACATGCAGTTTTTTCCTAGCCAGAGAAGAGGAGGAGGTGAGAACATGTGAGGGAAACAACATGGCGACACCAAGGGCAGTGAAGAAGGAGGGGCAGGAGGTGCTCCAGGCACCGGAGCTGAGATTCCTCTGCAGGCCGCGGTGAAGACCATGGTGAAGCAGCTGTGCCCCTGCAGCCCAAGGGTCCATGGGGGATACAGAGATCCACCCACAGCCCATGGGGAGGTGCCTGTGCCAGAGCAGGTGGATGCCTGCAGGAGGCTGTGATCCAGTGGGAGAGCCGGTGGAGAGAGAGGGCCCTGCTCCCAGGCTGGAGCAGCCTGGCCTTGCAGGACTGCACCCCATGGAAGAGTGACCCACACTGCAGCAGTTTTGGGAGGATGGTTTGCCCGTGGCAGGGACTCATGCTGCAGCAGATTTGGCAGGACTGCTGCTTGTGGGATTTGGAGCCATGCTGGAGAAGTTCACAGAGAACTGTCTCCCATGGGACAGACCCCACGGTGCAACAGGGGAAGGGCTCCTCTCCTGTGGGACAGACCCCATGGTGCGGCAGGGGAAGGACTCCTCTCCCGTGGGACAGACCCCATGGTGCAACAGGGGAAGGACTTCTCTCCCTGAGCAGTGGAAGAAGATCTTGGGTGATGAACTGACCAAACCTCCATGCCCTGTCTGTGTGCTGTCAGTGGGAAAGAGGGAGGTTTGGGGGAAGAACAGGTGTTTTTAAGGGCTTATTTTACTTCTCATTCTCTTCCCCTGACTCTGTCAGTAATAAACTCACTTTATATCTCTGAGCTGAGCCTGTCTGCCCTTGGAGTGTTTCCTCCCGGTCCTTATCATGAACCCTATGTTCATTTTTCTCTCCTCTGCCCAGGTGTGTCAGAGGAGGGTGAGTGAGCAGCTTTTGTGGGGGCCTGGCATTGGGCCAGGGTCAAACCATGACCCCAGGGCAGTGGCGAGTCCCCATCCCTGGAGGTGTCCAAGGAAGGGCTGGAGGTGTAGCTCTGGGCTGGTGACAAGGTGGGGATGGGTCACAGGTTGGACTCGATGCTCTTGGAGGGCTTTTCCAAACAAGTAATTCTGTGATTTTTGCGATTCCAATGCAAACCAGCCACAATCCACAGGAGCACTAATGTCACCCCTAGGGGCCAAACTCAAATTTACAAAGACCTGAAAGTAAAGGCCAGCAGGGAGATATTTTATCATCTTTCCTCTGGAGGCATTATATACATGAGAAAGGTGCTGAACTGCCTGGTTGGAATATATTGCTCATCTTTGTCTCTGCTCTGTCTTCCAGGAAGTTCTGTTACATTTGAACTTTTTTAAATCCAGAATGGCTTCAAGTGACTGCTTTAGAGCTACATTTTAGTGTTGTAAAGTATTTTTTTCATTTTTTTGAAGAAGATTAAGGTTGAAAACAACTACAGACAATAGCCTAGATGGTTGAATAGTGTTTGGACAGAAGACAAATAAATTGTAACCATAATTCTTTTCCTTGAAAATCTCAAAGCTTCATTTAATAGAGATACTCTTAGGTAGTTAAAGCATAATAAAAAAATCTCGCCCTATCTGAAAATGGTTACAGCATCATTATTATTTCACTGTATCTCTTTCTTTCTCCCCATATATTTCCAGATAATACACAGTGGATAAAGCTTTTTAATTTCACTTTGTTTGGATTAGCAATATTTTTACAAACATGGACTACTTGTTGTGTATTTGATATGGAACACGATAGCTCATTTGTATGGAAAAGGAAGCGTGTAACAGATATCTCTGTGCTTTTATTTTTAATGATTAGATAGGGTAGGAGAGCACAGGAATGCCACATGCAAATCTGTGTAACATAAGCACACACTGCTGGCAGCCACAATTTAAATTTGAGAGGCCATTAGCACTTCTCTGGTGTTTTTTTGCTGATGTTTTAGGCAGTGGAGCTGTGTCTTAAACACTTCTTACTCTCTTTAGCTGTGGGGTAATGAGTGATCCACAAGCCCCAAAATTGAAGCAATTAGAGTGGGGAAAGACCTATCAGGTTTTATGGCTTATTTTTTTTGACAGTGCAGAATTTTTACCCCTCAAACTATGTTTTCAAATGTGTTCCTCTTCTAATCACAAATGATCTTTCCAAAAGTCTTTTCCACAGTTTTTAAATGCAGGTCACCATAGGAAAGGCATTCTGTATCTCTATTTTTGTGGTTTCCTTGTTGTACTTCTCATTCATAATAAAGAACTGTGATTAGGAAAAAAAAAAAATTGAAGTTTGTTCCATTTTTCCCCTCATCAGTTACTTTTCCAAAGGGAGATCATTCTTCTTGATCAGTGACCTCTGGAACTAGTTGATTTACATTTAAATACAATCTGTCATTTCCATTCCTAATAAAAGGCAAATAAAAGGGCCACAATATCCACATTGAAATGTTAGTTTTTTGTCTATCACTGTAAAAACAATTTATTCTAAGCATCATATCTATGGAAAATACTAACCTTAAAATCGAAATTAGAAGTCAAAACTTGACAAACTGACACGATGTAGTTATATTCTACATTTCCTTTGCAGTCTTCCACTTTGCCTGCCTGCTTATGAGCTGTTTAAATTCCTTTGCCTAATTTTTAATTTTTTAGAACAATTTGCATTTAAAAAGTGCTGTATAATATTATTTGATAGGCTGGGTTTTTTTTTTTCTTGTTTAACTTTTGGATGGAAATTTTAATTAACATACAGAAATTGGCATTTAAATAGTTCTTATTTTAACACAATATATATGCAGGATGAATGCATTCTTTTTCTCAACATTTAAATCTGTGTAACAAATGTTATCTGCAGCTGTAAATGATTTTATTTATTTTTTTGGTATGTGTGCATATTATATCCTTTCAATTTTAGAAGTGGGAGATTTCTGGATATTATACTGATACTTTTTTTTTTGTGTAAATGCTGAAATGAATAGAAGTAACAAAACTTTCCAGCATTTTCAGATACCATTTAGAGCCTTGGATGAAAACATGGAATTAGACAGGGCATAGATATGATATAAATTCCAAAGCTGGAATATAAGCCCAACTGTGATTTAGAGCATATGCATAGCACTAAAAAATGCATGTGGAGTTCTGACCTCGATAGCTGCTGCAGAGAATAAAGGGCATTTTTACCCTCTGCCTCTCTCTATTTTGCATGGGGGTAATAAATATATTGAGGATTGGCTTAACATTTAATCTATTACTTATTAAAAAATACCACCAAACAATAAAATACGATTTTGAAAAGTATTCCTAGGTAAAATGTCCAAAAGCATGCAAAAAAGGAAACTATAAAGAGGTTTTATCTTCAGCTTCATTATAAATTGATGAACTTGCAATTTAAATCAGTTTTGCTCATTAATTTTCATGTTAGTGAGCTGAAGTTCATTGTATTGATCAGAAGTTCTAAACCTGATGTTATTAAAACCCGAAAGTGCTGTAAGAGAACAAACACTGGTGTTGATCTCTTATGTGATTTCTGCTTCAAATCAACAGGATCTTATTAATTTGCTCTGATGGAAGAGATCTGGGCAGGTTTAATAATTCATGTGATAGAACAGGTGTCAAGGACGCTGAGTGACACATCCTATCTCACTGCTTCTAATTTTTGGGGCTGAATTTAATATAATCTTGATAACTTGCTAACAGATACTCACTTTTATATTATTTTGAAATAATCTCTCAGGAACATGAAGCCAGGTTTCACTCCAGAGCTGTGTTATGCAAAAATGAGGAAGGTGGAGCAAATGCTGTTGCAGCTGCCGCTCGCCCATGGGCAGATTTTTGTTTTGTCTGTGTAGACTCTGAGTAAAAATGACAGAACCAGCCATATTTCAGCTGCCTCTGGAGAGTTTTGGGTTTTTTCCCCCTTAGTGTAGGTGCCCTTATGACCATAAACATCTTCTCCTAAGCAGAATATACAAAAAAACCATCACATTTCCTCTCTAAATGTGATGAAAATAAAATCCATCCATTGGAAAGGTTGATAACAAATACTGATTCTGCACTTTGGAGGGAGGGAGATGTATGTGGTAAAATCTTTTTCTGCTTTTCACTGGAAAGCCTCTGTTAAAAACTGCCTGTTGACAACAAACTGTGGAACCACAGGATCACAGAATCACAGGATAATTTGATTTGGAGGGGACCTAAATCCCATCTCAGTCCACCCCCCTGCCATGGGCAGGGGCACCTACACTGGACCAGGCTGCTCAGAGCTCCATCCAACCTGCCCTTGGGTTTCTTCCATTCCATTCACTGTAGCAGGTTTTTGGGGAAAAGCTGCTCCAAACCTGCTCTTCCATGAAGCCAAACCGTGGCATAATGAAAGCTATGCAAACACATGATCAGGTGTAATTCAGAACATTCCTGATGTTGGTATTCATGGGTTGTGAAGCCTGGAAATGTCTCCATTGGGTAAAGAATGTATTCCTGGATTGGGAACTTGCTGGGAAGCTGGAGAGCAGAATGTTTTTAAATCATTTTTTGGGCAGAGTTGGAATAGGTTTTCTTTGGTCCTGCCTTTACTCCCCACTCCTTTTGGGAGTCAATGTTTATTTCTGTTTCTTGTTATTTTTAAGTGACCTCTCTCTCTAGAGTAATCAAGTGACTGCTTGATTAAAATGAGACATTTTGCGTAATCAAATGAGCGTTTTGGCCTTTCTTGCTTTGATTTTTTGTTTTAGTGGAGACCTCAGTGGTGCTGCTGCTCATGCTGCTGTATTTGGAGGATTTGGAAGTTCTAGTGAGTAGGATTTTGTTTAATTTTGATGGGCATTAATACCTTCCTGTAACTGATATTCTTGAGAGGTTGAGGTGATTAAAGAGAACCCAAGTTGTGCTTTCTATACTTAGGCTTTTCACATTCTAATTTTCACATTCTAATTTTCCTTTTTATTTCTTTGCATCACCATTATTTATAGACCTTTTTGGGTGAATAATTTACAGGTGAGAAGGCCTTTGGACTTTAATACATTGGGATATATTTGGTTTTCTTGGTTCTGGGGTATTTTATTTTATTTTTTAAAATAAAAGTGGTTAAGGGAGCAGAGGGTCCTTAGAGAATTCTCTTCTCAATGCCCTGATTTTCTCTCTGCTTTTTGTAAAGCTTCTGTACTCCCTTCAGTCAGTAATTTGGCTTTTTCTATGACTTTGTGATCCTTCTTAAGTAAACATGTTGCACTCTCCTTTTCCTCACTCCACCATACCTTTTCTTTTGAAGCTTACATGATTTTTTTGATGTGTTTAACACAACCCCTTTAAATGTGGTAAAACTTCCATAAGGAAGCCTCAAGCAATGGTTGTGATATCTGTAGTCACTTCTCTATCCCTACCAGTACTTTACTTAATTACCTGTGAGAATTATTTCTCATAAACACACTTGTCTGTGTGCTTTTAATCAGTGAACAGTTTCTGTGGCTATTCAGTTATAAAAACACTCTTTGTCTTGGTTTTGATTGAAGGCTTCCCATTTACCATTAGTGGTTTCTCAGATGGTGCTGGAACATTGGATGCTTTGATGTCTCCGCATTTGAGTGCCATTATCTATTAATGAATTTAATAAAAAACCTCATCCATCACTACTCTTCAGTGCCTTAAACCCAGAAATTTCTCAGACTGGCTGTTATGAACCTTTTTTCAGTCACATTGTTTACATATGCTTAATTATTATTTTTTCAGATCTGTCATCTAAGGTCCTACAGAATGATAAGAAAGTGGGCTTAAGACAGTGTCTCTTCTATTTCCAGACACTATTTCATATGACATTCTGCTCTGAGTGGGGCTAATTTGAGGCTCTGTTGATAACATATTAAAATACTGATAAGTACTGGATAAGATCAGTATTTATCCTCTACTCTGAGTTCCTTCAGCAAAGTTCAGTATTGCAACAAAGAATTATTTTACCCAGCAATATTTAAGTTTTTGACATGAATCTGGTGGCTTCAACAGAGGGACAAGTAGGTCATGTAAAAACAAGCAAACAAAAAATTGCTTGTGAAGTGTCTGCATTCTTCTGGTTTACCAATTTAGCTTCAGTTTTCTTGTGTAAGTAAAATTATTCTTGGAATGTGCTTTTGTTCCCAAATCAGGGGTGTTCCCTGGTAGGAAGAGGTGATGGTATTTTGCACTGTTGGATAGGAATTTTCTTCTGATAAGAGCTATCCCCTTTTTTCCTGTCAAGAAAACCAGTATCAATACATTTTGTAAGAGGCAAGAATATAGCCATTTAAATAAATAATCTCACTTAAGTGAGTTTATTCTGGATTATCATGTGTCTTGTTAGCTCTGATGTTGTAATACTAAATATCCCATATTTTGAGACTAAGATTATACTGAAGTTTTTCACAGTAGAAACAAAATCTCTTCTGAGGTATTTGAAGCTGATAGTTTATACTTGTTCATCCAAAAGAATGATTATACTCTACACAGTACACCAATAGTAATAATGCAAATTCCCAAAGGTTTTATGAAACTAATCTACTCCAAACTTTAAAAAAAATTCTAAATGGAAAAAGAAATTAAAAAACCCTATTTCACTCAATTATTCTTTACTTCTGTATCTTTTTGCTGTGGAAAATTATTTTTCAATGTAAAAATCGGTATAAATTCTATTTTTACATTATGTCACTGTAGATGTTTCAAATATTAAAGCAAATTCTTCCCTGTAATGTCTTTAGAATCACAGTTCCCCTAGGGATCATTCATCTGGTGAAGTTTAGTTTTTAATAATAAGTTCCTATGAAATTCTTCATGCCCAGTATTAATATTTCCACTTGAACATAGATAAAGCCAGATAAAGAAAAAGAAATGCAGATGAAGAAAAGCTTTGGTCAAAGTCCATAAAATTATGTGGTACAAATGACTGAACTGTGTTCCTTGGAATAGTTGCTATGGAAATTATGTTTTTTTTCCTCTGGGTTTTTGTTGTGTATGGAATGAGGCATTTAAATAACAGAAGAGATTACAGAGAAAGTTTGAAAAATAGGAGTCAACCTTTTAGTGGAAGTACTCAGATTAATCATCACATTCTGGGTCACTGTCCCATCTGTTTTGGCTTTAGGGATTCTGCTCACAAATTGTCTCTGCGCTTGAGAGTTAGCAGTATAATAGCAAATAGGAAAATTTGGCTAAAGAGAATAAACAGGCCACACTGCATGTTGGCTTTATAGTCATTTGGTTTCATTTCTGTCCCTCCAGAGCTGGGAAGAATAAAGTTCATCAGTTCTGCTAGGTGCATCACACTTCATTGGATTGATATTGTAAAGGGAACCAAAATGAATCCAAATTCACCCTCCCGTTTATTTCTCTTTTTGATTTGTGCAGAATTAATTTTATTTCCAAACATTTAAGTGCACTGGGCTCAGTGTGTGAGTGCCTTTACAACAAACAAGCAAAAATGCAATGATGATCATCAGAAACTGTCAACAGAAAGAAAAATGCCTTTGGAATGCTGCATTGATGGGAAAAGGTAGTTGTAGAAAAGTTTTTGAAAACTACTAAGAAAAGAAAGAATTGGGACAAGTCATCTGCTACAGCAAATTTAGAACTATTCTCCAAAGGTTATTAATAAAGCAATAAGGTATGTGTATAATAAAAAGGAAATGGGAAACTGGAATGGAAAAAAGCTGGCTTTCAAAAAGACTAAGGGTTAAATCACACTTGAGAATTTTTGGTGCTTTTAAGCACCATGAAGTCATCATCAATCTTACATAATAGGAGCTCAAATCTTTTACCCATTGAAGGCAATAGAGAAAATTACTGATGGTTTCAATAAAGCAGAAAGAGCCCATATCATGGTCTGTAAGGGGAGACAGAAATCTCTGCTCTGGTGAGATCCTCTCATGTCTGACACACTCCTGAATTGCCAAGCTCCTGATGAATCCTATCTCAATCTGCAGCACTCAGGGTCATAATCGTAACTTAAATGTGGTGGATTGACTACAGTAGCAGCCAGTACAGCCTAAAAAGAAAATGAAAGGTATTTCAAATTATCTGAGAAATGAGAATATGTCAGTGAAACTTGAGTATCAGGTTTTTCATTAGGTTCATGATAAAAAGTCTGAAAAAAGTCCAATTAGAGTCTGGTTTGTCTTTGAAATTCACATACTTTGTAAGTAGTTTTTAAATTTTATTTTGCCAAGGTTTTTAATGAATCCACTAAGATAGCATGACTTGAAAGAATAATAAATTGTGTGAATTGTTTTAGTTATTGCAAATAACTTTGGCATTGAGAAACTCAAGAGGTTCAACAACGTCAAGTACAGGATGTTGCACCTGGGTCAGAGCAATCCCAGGCACAAACACAGGCTGGGGGTGTCCCTGCTGGAGCAGCTCTGTGGAAAAAGACCTCAAAGAGCATTGCCAGCAGGTCAGGGAGGGGATCCTGCCCCTCTGCTCAGCCCTGTGAGGCACCTCTGGGGTCCTGTGTCCAGCCCTGGGCTCCTCAGGACAGCAGGGACTGGGAGCTCCTGGAGCACGGCCAGTGGAGGCTGCAAAGTTGGTCAAGGATCTGGAGCATCTCCCTGCCCAGGAAAAGCTGAGGGAGCTGGGGCTGCTCAGCCCCAAGAGGAACCCCAGCTGAGAGGGGCCCTCAGCCCTGGGTGTCCCTGGCTGTCCCTGGGTGTCACTCTGTGTCCCTGGGTGCCCCTGGGTGTCCCTGGGTGTCACTCTGTGTCCCTGGGTGTCCCTGGGTGTCCCTGGCTGTCCCTGGGTGTCACTCTGTGTCCCTGGCTGTCCCTGGCTGCAGGGAGGGCTCCGAGCAGGGCCCAGGCTCTGCTCCAGGGGCCCAGCAATGGCACCATAGGAACAGGCAGGGACTGAGCCCAGGAAGCTCCACCTGTACATGAGGCAGAACTTCTTTACTGAGAACACTGGAACAGGCTGTCCAAAGAGGGTGTGGAGTCTCCCTCACTGCAGATATTCCAGAGCCACACCTGTGCCCTGTGCTCTGGGATGGCCCTGCTGGAGCAGGGAGGTTGGACCAGGTGACCCCACTGTGGTCCCTTCCAGCCTGATCCATCCTGGGATTCTGGGAGTTGAATCTAAAAATGTTTAGGTATTTAAAAAGTCTGATATATAATGAAAAGTAATGCTAATAGTGTCCTCTTTTATTTTTTTAATTAATGAGGTTCCAATCACTTCAGTGACCAAGTTCTCTTACTTTGAATACACCAAAGTTTTATTCTAAATGTAATAAATGTTCTCTTTTCTTGCATAACACAATACCTGTATAGCTGAAACCATAACATTGAATGTCTCACAAAATCTATTTATTTATTCTGTCCTTTGGAGAAGCAGACACACTGTTTGTCTATTGCAAAGAAAGAGAATGGCACAGATGAGGTGTCATCTTGAAGTTACGAAAAAAAAGTAAAGCTGAGGAAGCATTTGAAACAAAATTTTGTGGCTTTTACTCCAGTCTAACACACACCCAGAGGGAAAATTACCTGTGGTAGGACTGGCTCTGAAAAGGTCCCTGAGGAGAACATGAATATGAGGTGGTTTTCTGATAGTAACAGCTCACTGCAAGCTTCTGGCTTTGGTTAGGATGAGGGATCCTGAACTCACCTTTCCATGTGGGCAGTGTAGAGTTGTAAGCTCAGAAATCACCACCATTTATTTTATTTGGTTAGGGTGAGGGATGCCAAACTGGGATACATCTTTTCACGTGGGCACTGTAGAGTTGTAAGCTCTGCAATCACCACCATTTATTTATTTCTGCCTGCAATGACTTCCATCCATGTGTAGATTGCCTTCATCTTCCTGTAGCTGCAGCCACCTCATATTAACAGGGTAAGCTAATGTTCTTCTTTGTAGAAAGGAACCAGCCCTGGTATCTCAGGGCCTTTCCACAAACCACACATGTCCATGTTTTTCTCAGAAGGCTTATTTATTAATATCAAGAAAACAGAATAAATCTTTCTCCCTCCAGCAGGTTCAGCTGGAGGAAACGTCTGTGTGTCTGTGTCTCCCTGACTCTGTCCGTCAGGAATTCACAAGAAGACAGAGGAAGACATTTCACTGGTCAAGGCAACCACCTTACCATAAACAATATCTTATTTACATTCTTCATCAAAGCTCACTCCTGGGAAACTACAAAAGATTCCCTTAGAAAATGGTTTTTAGGACAGCTTAACAAAAGCTTGTGTTTGTGCAGCCTTTCTCTGAGATCTCTCAGAAAACCCACCACAAGCCATCACCACACTTCTTGGCTGAAATATTTGGGCACCGTTGAGCTGAAGAGTCATAGAAAAGCAGAGCTATTTTCTTGGAGCAGTCACTACCATTATTATTGCAAGATTCCTTGTTAATCGACGCAATTTGGTGAATTGCATCACTGGCATCCAGAAGTGTCACTTTCTGTAGACAGCCAGGCTCACTGGTGTGATCTGTGGGATGGATACTTTACAGGTTATGATCCCAGAAGGATTTTATAAATCACTCCAGCTTCACTGGGAGGTGGGATCTGTGACTGGCATTAGTGGTGTAATTCAAAGTTACGTATTAGTGTAGAGGTTCTGCACTGAAATAAATGTTCCTGAAAGGTCAAATGGAATGTATGCAGTCAAGTCTGGCCCTGTTCCCAGATTTTATGAATGAAAACATAATATTGGGCTTGTAAAACCATATTCTTTCTCTTTTAGTGGAAAGTAGCCCTTTTAGCGTACTTACTTTAGAATTTGTAACTGCTTGTGTAATCTGGTGTGAAGAATGGGATACTTTGCTGTTCTGTTTCCTTGGGTACAAGGTTGTCTTCTGTGTGGTCCTTTTCACAGATCATTGCTTCCTTTGTGTTACACAGGGAATGTCATTCTCACATTCTGGCATGAGTAAACATCTGTGTATCCATGGCAGATACTGAAACTCTTTCTGTCCAAAACCTCCCTCAGATGTCTCCTTGATACCCAAGTCTTAGGTTTCCATAGATGGCAAAGGAAAACAAGAACAAAACCAAAACCCAACCCGAAACAAACAAAAAAACCCAACAAACTGAAAAAAATCCCTAAAAAACCCAAACCAAAACTGCCCTCCCAAAAGACCCCAAACCAACAACAAAACCAGAAAATAACAACACCCCCCCAAAAACTAAAATAAAAAAAACAAACCAAACCCAAAACCCACAAAACCAAGCAAAAATATTGATGGGAAAAACGAATGCATTTTTCTGTGGTACAAGAAAATGACTTGGGAGTTTCTGTGGGAGTTACACAGCATGAAAAAGCTGAAGTGCTTTACAAAATCTGAGTCCTAAATGAAATATATATATTTTACCTTGATTTATTCTGCTTATTATTTTAAGAAGTTTACCTTTTTTTTCTCCCCTAACACTTCCCATGAAAAATCTCAAAGATCGTAATGTGGCTCTCAATGAGAACTTTGCTTTTTGTTTAGCTTTTTGAGAGTTGCTGGCATATTTTAACTACTTTTCCCTTCCCACTGTACCTTCCAAAGTAAATATTCATTTGAGAACCTGGCTCTGTGTTTTGCTTATAATCAAGTTTTGAGCATTTTATCATTTATGAGCTACCTTAATTACCTGTGGAGTTTCTACCCAGGTTGTAAGAAAATTGCTGCTTAAAAAATCAAAGTGTGGCACTGGTATGAAGGCAAATATGTGTTCTGTGCCCAGAGGATTTCAGTTTGTCTGGTGGTGGAGTCATTAATCAAATATAGTTCCTTATTTTCATAATAGAGGAGGGAAGAATAGGAGTTCAGTAAGTGGAGATTTCAGTGATTCGAGTGGGAGAATGCTCTGCCTTTTGTTTTGTTTTAGTGAAATTGGAAGTGCCATTCAGCCTTATCTGGAAGTTCCATCCAGCACTCTCAGGTTCATGGGTTTTAGTGGTGCACTGAGCAGGAATAATGTTACATTTGGAACGGATTTATTGTGCCCTCCAGTTGCTGTATGTGAGCCTGGTTCAAATTGTGTAGTGTTTCAGCTGGAGCAAAGGAGACCTTGGTGACGCAAATGACAATTTAAATACTTGGTTAAATATCAGGAAACACAGATCTCTTCGAAGAACTAATAAAATCTTCCAAAACATAAATGCTGTTTTCTGGAGGAGGCTGTGCAGACCAGAAGATATGCAAATATTGGATTTAAAGGTAATTTGTGTAAGCTAACACTGCTAATAATTGGAATTTACGTTTGTGCTGGCATATGGAAAAAACTAATTAACCACTCATGCCTAATGTTGCATAATAGGAAATGGTAACTTGCAGGCAAATGCATGAAAAACTCATCAGGTGCTTGTAAGCAGGAGCCATAATTCAGATTTTTGGGGCTCAGGCTGGATGCTGCAGCGTTCTGTGGGATCAGCAGTGTGCAGTGTTGGGCTCTCTGTGAGCTACATGAAAAAACCCTGGGACAAATCCCATTCCAGCCTGCACTGCGTGGGTTGAAAACTCTGAGGGACTCTGTGAGGTGAGATTGGAAATGGGCTGTGACACTCTCAGTCCTGGCTGGAAATCCTGTGGGCACTGGAAAGCTGGGAGTGGGCAGTGGGAGAGGCAGGTAATGCCTGGAATGTCCCAAAACTTTGAATTAAAATAGATTTTGAAATAGAATTGAAATGACTTTGAAATTTCCTCATCCAGGAGTCATAGGGAACTGCTGATTTTGAATGCAAAATGCAGAATTATGCATAAAAAAGATATATATCTCTATATATATGATTTCAAACCAGTTATGGGCAATTTTTTATTTAAACACTTCAGTAATTGTCACTTTGGAGAGGGAATTAGAGGGTGTATAGCTGCTGTTAAACAAGTTAGGGCTCCTTCTTATTTAACAATGAAAAGCATAAAAATGTTGAAGTGTCTCCTATGTTAGAAAGTTGACTTGTACACTTTTGTGTTCCTGATAAAATTTATCCATATATGATGTTCTTCTGTCACAAATGTGGAAATTTAGAGTAACTTGTCAAATGGAGCTTTTCAATTTCAGGAAGAACTATAAATGCTTTTCTATTCCTTTTACCTAGAAGGAATAACTTGAATTTCCTACTTCACTTTTAAGTACAGATACTTTTTACTTGTTTATTTTGTGTTTGGAGAGAGTAAGAATAAGGCAAAAAATTGAATAATTCCTAAATCAACAACAATTTTTCAGCCATATAAATAGATTTAAATTATCTCCCAAGAAGGCAAATTAAATATTTAGTATATAATTGTGGATTTCCATACATTTTCAGCTGTAATTTTAAGCTGCAGTTTACAACAACAGTACAAAATTATACTGTTGAGACAGTATAATTTATGAGCTGTGTTTGTAGTTTTGCAGCTGATAAGGACAGGATATGAAAAGGAAAAATCACAGCCACAGTGCACTGAAGTGACAAAGGAGACAATTTATGTGATTCAGACAGGATGGTGCAGAAGATTGTTCCAGGGAGCAAGGTCAACAGTGTACAAAGCTTCTCCTGGAAATGCTACATTTAAACTAATTAAGTTTGTTTTAATGGAATTCAAAGTGACTGGGTCCATGCAGGGTATGGCTTTTATCTGCCCAGGGTAACTGAGCTACTTTTCATTCCTCTGTCTCTGGCTGGTAAAATGAAACGTTATCTTCAGGCATTCTGAGAGAATGGAACAGTGGATGATGGATAGATAACTCTGAATAAGAGTAGCAAACAACACTGCTGATTAGAACATTGATCGTATCAAGAACGTTTAAGGAATTATCATTTTTCCCCTCCTCTTATGCACTTGTCTCGCTGATGACAGGATCAAAATTAATTCCACAAAATAATCTCTTCTGATTTCATGCTTTCTTCTCAGGCATGAATACCTTGTATCGAAAGGAAATACAGAGCATCAAAAATACTAATGGGAAGAGATAAGTTTGTGGCTCTCAGTCTGAAGAGAATTGTATTGGAAATGCAAAAGGTGGCTAAGTGAAGATGAGTGCTGAAGGTCTGCTCCCTTTAGCTCATCCCATTCTCAGAGGCAGTGCTGCCTGTGTCCTGAGATGAGTACAAATGAGAGGAAAGCCTAGGATATGGCATAAATGATACCAAATCAACATGTCTGATATTGTGAAATATTAACAATAATGGTGTTATTTGGTCTACTTGAACATAGGGTTTGAGTGTGAGGTTACAGTGGCAATAGGAATAAAATGCTAAGCCCTTTATAAATTGTACTTTTAGCAAAAGTAATAAGCTGAGTTGTCTTAGTTTAAAATAATGCACACATATGTATTGCTGTGATACTCCTGGCAAAAGCCTCTGACCCATAAATCTAATTTCCTGCATTGTAATCTGTAGCAAATACTCCCTTAAATTTCCCTGTGTAGTTGTAGATTTCAGACCTGTGTTGGTGTATACAGATTTTGCCATGTAGATGTAGGCAAGATAATGGTGGATTTCTGGGATTAGCATTTTGTCTGATTCAGTAATAAACTGTATAACAGGGCTTGGATTTGGCATATGTTAATAGGTTAGATTCATTTATGGGTTTGATTAAATGTGCTCACTGCTGTGAAACATTTTGTTGCAAGACTTGCATAGCTAAGATTTGCCTTAAGTTATTATTTTAATTTACTTTGCTTACTTGCAATAAACTAGTGGAATTATGTAGAACTAATTTTTTCTTCCAAAAATTTTATCAGTTATTACCAATCCTTCCTCAAAAATTTCCTTATGAGGGCAGCCCTGTGGTGATGTTCCCAAATTTGTATCTAACTAGGAATTTCAAAGTATTGGAAGTTCAGTAGCTGGGGTTTCATACTATGACCTCATACATAATTAATTTTTTTGCCCACTGTGAGAGTTTAGGAATGTTTTTTTGTGGTGGTAGAAATAGAACAGTAGTAGTTTATTGATACATTTTTGATTATAGTGTATTTTCTATGTTTGGAATTTGATTAGAGTTTCAAAAGGCAAGTATTTTCTTATTAATATCTGGTTTCAGTTGAGTTTGCTCTGATTATATTAAAAAAATTAATTGCTGGTGGGAATGTTTGATTTCCTTTCTGTGATCTGAGGAAGTAATTAAGTGCTGTTAAATAGAGTACTATTTCTTGAAATGAGTTCACTTTCTTTTGAATTTCCTCATTAGCTGCTATCTTACAATTAAGTAATTGTGCAAGATCATCATGGATTAAAAGTAGTATAGGGGATTTAAATGTGTATTGCTGCTTTTGGGACTGGGTGAACTATTGGGGGGCTAGGGAAGGGAAGAGGTGCAGAAAAAATTGTGAATATTTGATTTATTATGACTTTTTTCCTGTGAAACTAAGATGATAGTAAGGAGCTGATCAACCTGAAAGGGACTAACAGGTGGTTTTTGTAGTTCCTTGCTGTCAGGAGGCACAAGGAAACAATGGGAAATGGCCTCAAGTTACACCAAGGGAGGTTCAGGTTGGATATTAGAAAAAAATCCTTCCCTGAAAGAGTGGTCAAGCATTGGAAGGGGCTGCCCAGGGCAGTGGTGGGGTCACCATCCCTGGGGGTGTTCAAGAAAGGAGTATATATGGCATTTAATATGGTTTAGGTGGCACTCAAAGGTTGGACTTGATGATCTTGGAGGTCTTTTCCAGCCTTATTGGTTCTGTGTTAGAAGACGAATAAAAGGCTCCTTTTTTTGCCTGATAAATAGATAATATATAATGTGCATCATGTGTTTTCTCTGCTGTGTTTTCTATTCCTTTTGGCACCATGGAGAGTTGGCACCTCTTTGCCAGGGTGTGGGAACACTGAGAGCAGAACAACTCTGTCACTGCCCTGTGGATACTGGAGAAGAAAATGTCACCACCAGTTCAACCCTGGAGCTGCTGTCCCTGCCTGCCCTTCTCAGTAGTGATTCCTCACTTCCAGGAACCTCGTGGGTCTGTGGTATGAAGTCATTCCTAGGAGTGCCTTTGTGCTGAGCTCTGTGGTTCCTCTGTGCTCCTCTTTTAGTAAATGAAGCTGCTGATGCTGGAAAGGCAAATTGGAGCTGTCACCTCTGTGTTTCCCCTCAGGTCTGCTGGTTCCTGATCCTCCCTGTCAGGGCAAAGCCATTCCTGCCCTAACAGCCTGGCACCACGTGCCCTGCTTGCTTTATCACACAATGGGAAGAGGAAAAGGAGTAGATTTATCTCACTCCTAAGAGCTGGCCCAATCTTTCATACCCTGGAGGTTTCCTTATCTGCTGGAGATTGCCTCCAAGTGATTTGTCTTGCTCTTTATACCAGAGTAGTCTGTAGGCTGGGGTGTCAACAGTTTTACACTCCATTTAATGAGGGGATGAAGTGGTTGATGCCTCTGAGTTAAAGTGCAGGAAAGCACTCCCTGATGGGTTTTCTGGACTTCTCTCCAAGCTTCAGGCAGCTTCAGGGCAGTCTGTTAGGGATTTTTTGTCACTTTTGTGGGTTTTTTCCTTTCTGTTCCCTCTCATGAACGCATTGAGTTGTTTTATGAGCTGCTGGAAACTTCTCACATCTGTAGTACACTATGATAGGGAGTTCCCAAACCTTTCCAGATGACTTCGGAAGGTTTTTGGGGTTTTTTTGACACTTTCATTTTCTTTTTTCCATTGGGAAAGGCAAAAGCAAAAAGTTGTTTAATTTTATCCTTGACACTACAGGTTATTATTATTATTATTTATGAGGAAAAGGTTCTTCCCCCTGAGGGTGCTGGGCACTGCCCAGGCTCCCCAGGGAATGGGCATGGCCCCGAGGCTGCCAGAGCTCCAGGAGCTTTTGGACAACACTCCCAGGGAGTCACAGGGTGAGATTGTTGGGGTGTCTGTGCAGGGCCAGGAGCTGGGTTTGATGATCCTTGTGGGTTGCTTCCTTCTCAGGATATTCTGTGTTTCTATGATTTTAGGTTTTCATTTGTTCTGCACTCTGAAGACTTTTTAATCTCTTCAGTTTTTCCTGGAAGTCCTTGACTGCCCTTGTTGCCACTGTGTTCCTCTGTTCTGCAATATTCTTTGTAGGAAAGTGATGGCTAAATTATATTAATGATATGGATTTATAATAGCATAATGGTGTTTTCTGGTTTGTTCTCGTTGCCTTTTAGTATAATTCCTCACTTTATTTTTGTTGCAGCTCTGTGTTAAGCTGGCATTTACAGAAAGCTATTATAATTCACAGATTGCATTCCTGGGTTTTAATAACCAATTCAGAGTCCATCGTTATGTATGCAGGCAGGATCCTGGTCCTTCCTGGTTTTAATCACTTTGCATCTATCAAAGTTAAATTTAATCTATCTTTTTCACCACCACGAACTTCAAAGCAATCCTGCTCTGTGGTTCTTGTTTGTTTGGAGGGAAAGAAGGGAGGAACAGGTAAATGATCAAATTCTGTAGGCTGGCATTTTGCATTTCAGTAATATTCAATCCTGAGATCAGTTAATTTATTGTTGGTAACTGGGTTTCCTGGAAACATGAGAGGAGAGGGAAAGGACATGAAAGTAAAGGAAAATAATAAATGTTGGACTATATATAGTTTGAATTCTTTGTGTATGCTGGATCAGGGAGGCAGCTTGAGATAAGGAAGGGAGAATGGAAGCTGTAGCATTCCTAGAAGCCTGATGCCTTCTCAAGAGTAATGAACAGACACCCAAACAGGTATCCTGCCCATGACATGTGCTAGAACAGGGGTGGAAATGGACTTTTCAGGCTGTCAAAGACAAAATATATTGCTACCCAACAAACCTCCTCAAAGTGCTAGAGCTGAGAGCAAAGCCAAAGGAAGAGCTCAGCCCTGGGATGCCACAGTTGAAAGGAGATGCATTTGTTCATAAATCCCTTTCATTTTGATTCCATCTTCCTGAATTTTCTTTATTGTAATGGCCAAGCTGTGTTCTAATAAAACCTGGTTTTACTAATTCAAAGCCCTTGTAGTGTTTTTGGTTCACTTAATTGAAAGCAAAGCTACAAGTAGATGTGGCTGAAAGTAGTGTTTGACACAGGGGCCAGTTAAAGTCACAGTGATGAATCTGAGAAATTCTCTTGTTCTGTTACCAGTTGCAGATGTAGTCTAGACTGGACACTAACTTATTGCACTATCTTGTCTTCACCTGTGGTCATACCATAAATATCAGCAGCTAAATTAAAAAAAAAAAATCTGAAAATGTCTAGAACTGTAGAAGTTGTGGCTGGTAGAGTTAACCCATCTTTGTGTATGATAGTGGACTGATGAAAACTAAAAAACTCCAAATTTGGTTTGCCAGAAAGTTGTTTTTCTTGGGTTTTGTTTTTTGGGTTATGTTTTTTTTCTTTGTTTGTTTGTGTGTTTGTTTTTGTTTTTTGTTTTGTTTTGTCTGGTTTTGTTTTTGTTTTGGGTTTTTTGTTAGTTTGTTTTTCTGGTTGATTTTTTTGTTGTGTTCTGTTTTGGTTTGGTTTTGTTTTTTTCTTCATTGTTTTTTTTCTCCTCCTTATTTCAAATGTTGATTAACACAAATCTGAAGCAAGATTTATTTCAAAAATACAAAATACGATGCTGGGCCTTTGTAAAGCACAACATTAGTGAAAGGGTATTTATGTTCTGAAGGTGTTGCAGGTCACGTTGGCTTGGACTGCAAATTAAAGCTAAGAGGACAACACAATTACATCTCAGATAAAAAAAACCTCTCCCTTGTCCTTGGGATGATTGATTCCTTCATGGAATAGGTGGGGAAAAAACATGTTTAGTTATAAGTACTACACAGAAATAAAAAAAATATGGGCTGATGATAATAAATTAGATTTCCTGTTGCAAACTGGAGCATTAATAGAATAGAGTAGATGAGAAACAGCCCCATCAGTCTGCTCTGAGACAGCAGAAAGCTGGAGCCGCAGTGATAAGAATTATTTTTGAAGAAATAGTATGGCACAGTGGAATTAGTGAGGACAAACAGGGAATTTAAGGAGTGGGATGTAAACATGTAGTTAAAACCAAGTGAACAACAGCAAAACAGCCACAAGGGATAAGCTTAAAGTGCTTTGAACATGGCAGCAGAACAAGTGATAGGATGCCATGGATTAGGGAGGGCAGCAGAATCACCTATTGACTGGGTTCTGGGATACAGGGAACAAAACAAAAGAGAACTCGGGCTTAAAGGCTGAACATCCCTTGATCAGGGACAAATGGTGATTCTGGATACCTTCCATGCCTGTGCAGTGAATAGAAACTGCGATGACACTTGTCTCTATTGAATTATCTGCTTAGTTTTCTTTAATTCTGCTGCAAATACCCCACGAAAGCCCAGGAACATTCATGCATCGTTGCAATGGCTGGCAGCATACACTGGAGTTATTAAAGACAGGGATGGGAGCCAAATCAAGTAAATTTACTTCCTTGAAAACTGGGTTTATTCATAATAAGATGTAAAGGAGGAAACTTTGAAATATTGGTATGGTGAGGAAATTTACTACCGTGATGGTGAGTTTTTGTGCTACTGCTGTGTATGTGTAATGTAAATATCAGCTGCCACTAGACTGTGGTTTTTCTGTCTGGAAAGGTGTCCAAGGCCAGGTTGGACAGGGCTTGGAGCAACCTGATCTAGTGGAAGTGTCCCTGCCCATGGCAGAGGGTGGGACAAAATGAGCTTTGAGGTCCCTTCCAACCCAGACCATTCTGTGATTCTGTATCATCTCTAGCTCTGTAAGTAATCCCTTTATTTGGAGAAATATTACTTAAAACAAACCACCTCCAACATTTCCACCCACCTCCAGCATTTGTCCATGCTGTGATCAAACGATTCTCTGTATTTTATGGGTAGTGGATTGTACCAGGCAGTGCCAGTGCCTTTCCAGCTTCATGAGCTGTGTATTCATGGAGCATCAATCTCCCCATGTCACCAGCCTGTCTGACCCCTTCCAGCACATTTATAATTAGTGGGAACTCTTAAATCTATATGCTCCTTATCTTAATGGAAGGTAGTGCTGTAGATTGTATGGTGTTCACTGCTGGAGTTCAAGGGGTCTGGAATTCACTTGGATAAAAGCAGTTGAGTTCTTGCTGTAGTGCATGAATTGACTTTCCTGGAAACCTGGTTGTTTTTTGGGGACTGCAAAATGACCTTAAGTGTGTTTGCAGGGCTGGACAGAACTTTTTGAAATGAAGCCAGATCTCATCCTTTGCCTTTTTTTTTTTTTTATTTTTTGTTGACAGTGTCCTGCAGGAAGGAAGAGATGTGATTACTGTAATAACCTCCTTATCATGCACCGTATCTTCTAATGAAGTCAGCTCTGTTTAAAGTAAACCTTATCTGAGAGTCAGTCAAGTTCTGAATTTAAAATAAGCAGGGATGAAAAATCCATCTCAGGTCCCTCTTCCTCATCCATATTTTTTCCCTATTTAAAAAATCTTCTAAAAGTTGTTTATTTCTGTGAAGAATCTTTTTAATTTCAGCTTTCACTCCCTTGGCCTGGACTGGAGACTTTGTTACAATAATTGGTTATTTTTTGTTTTTATCATTTCTAAAGTTCTCTTAAATAAAAATCTGTAAATCAATGATACCAGTTTTAATTTTGTTACCCCCATGTAATACTTTGTTACATATTCAAATGTCTACTTCTCGCATTGTTTTGTAAGAGGTTAATGTTGAATTGTCAGCCTTGCTCTGAGATAAAGCTGCTTCTTTTCTAGATTGTCTTCAGTACTCTGCATAATCAGGAAAAATAAGAAAAAAATTTAAATTAGTCCAAATGTATAATGGATGAAAGAGAGAGGTCAGGTGTTAGAAGCCCTATCTCTCTCTCTTGGCATTTTTCCAAAGTTGTATGTCAGTTTTGGGAGAAACAGTTACTTTCTTTTTTTTTTAAGGTACCTTCCTTAAAGGTTTTAGAAGGCATCTTTTCCATTAGAAATTGTACATTTTCTGATTGTCTGCATCATGTCCTTTTGAATAAAGGACTATTCTGAATAGGAAACACAGAGCTTTATTATCTTTAATCCAATTAATTCAGTTGAGAATATAATGGTGATGCAGTTCTTATGCCACATTGTATTTCAGTTTTTCCCAACTACCAGAACTACAGCAAATCCTGTGAACACAGAGCTGGGGAAGAGATAACTTTTTGGATATCATCATGGATGGCAATCTATGCATTGTGCTTTATTTAAAACATCCATCAGCATAAGAAGAACATCAGGAAAGTTTTCAGTAACAAGTGACCAAGCAGAATGAAGGAGTTCAGTTCTTACTCTTAACATTTAGTTCTATCATTGCAGATTTTTACTTTATCCTTTGTTTGGGTTAGTGGCAAAGGATTGTGGAGTGGTACCTGTGGCTCCTGTCAGAATGGGGCCTATTCTGAACAGGTTTTCTAGGGATAGAACAACTTCCTGTAAAATGTTTAAGGGGAGAGCAGATTTAGTGAGCACAAGGTTAGATAATAAATTCCTCTGAGATTTTCAGGAATTTCTCAGAGGCAGTTGATGAGCAGCTGGACAAATGCAGAGACAGGACAATGTGAACATCTGGAAGCTGGTGGGAATGTTCAGAGAGGTGGTTAATGACCCCCAGATATTAATTACTGAAGAAAATGTCAGCTGTGCTTCCACTGGGTGTTGTTTGAAACCAGTCATATTTAATGTGTTAATTATGGAGTTGGAAAATGGCACAACTCCTTCTCCATAGTGTGGAGGCTTGTGGACTTTCCAAGGGCAAGAGGAGACTCTTCTCATCGAGTGGAATTGTTCAAGCTTTGGGCTGGTTGTGTCTGTAGCTCACATAACTAAAATGTTCTGTTCAGTGCAGGAAAACAGTGTTGCACCTGTAGGAACAACAACAAAAAAAAAATCTTAATTAAAGTGATGAATAATTAGATAATTTAAAGCTTAGTAAAAGAAAAATGTGTGTAGAGATGCTACTACAGCACTGCCATTCTAGTGAAACCAGCAGGGAATCAATCTCCTGAAAAAGCCAACCAAACTAAAAAAAAAGCTCAAAACCCCCTAAAGCTTTGACTCTCCCTAGGAAAATCTGTCAATTGTTTCATTTGGAGGCAGCAGTGGTTGATCTGCCCAGAATAAAGAGTTCTCTCTCAGAGAAATGAAGAGCAGCTGCAGGGTAATACAGAGGTAAGGTTAATTGTAGTTTCCAAGGATGAGGAATTGTAAATAGGATTCTTTCAGTGAAAGGATGACCCCTACATGCAGAAGCAGAAGCTTGCAAAGTCGTGGTTAGGATTAAAATGAGGAACACTTTTTAAAGAATTGTTGGAACCCAAGACACTTAATTCTGTGCTGTAAGGGGAGCAGATGTGTTAATTTAAACAAAAGATTCTCAATACTTCTCTGCCTTTGTAAAATGTGAACTACTAATGCCAAGTTAATGCGATGAAGAAAGACAAAAAGTGAAATAGAAGAGGTGAATAAATGTTTGTATTTTTTTCTGCAAGGTGTAATTAATGTTTCCTCAAGTAGAAGCAGAAAAAAAAGTTTCAAAAGCTATGTTTTTATTACTAAAAAGAAAGGTAATTTCTGTAAATTCAGCATATCTACAGCAATTTAACTGTCTTACTCAGATATTACTTTGCTATATGTAGAAATTTGCATCATTTGGGGGAAAATGTGATGGAGAGAGAAGGCAGAGTGTAGGATCTGCACTGAGGACCTGATTTAAAATGATTTGGTTTCCCTGGGCTTGCAGCATGACCCTACATGAACCAGCCTCCCAGCAGCACTGAGCTCTGGGGCTTTGATCACATCCAGAGCTGTGAGAGGACTTTTATTAGGAGGTGTTGAGGAGCTGTGTGAATACAGAGTGATTTGTGGGAAAATCTATGGGTGTTCAGAAGAGACAGGACAGTCTTTTGCTGAGGCCTGGGCTGCCTTGTGGTACAGATTCCTTAAAATCTATTCCACTGAGCTTTTTGGGAGTCTCCCCTACCTTGACTGATAAAGTTACTCAGTGAAAAAAAAAAAAAAAGCAGGCTTGTATAAAAAAATGCAAGATAAATGATTCGAATATAAGAATTTTATGTATGGCTGTATAAAGCAACTTTCAAGGACTTTGATTGCTTACTTGCATTGGAGTAAATTACTTTTCACGTGGGATCTACTCCTAATATTTATTAAAGCAAACGAATGTGAACAACCTTATTTTTCATTTTCATTCATTTTCAACCCTATTCCTTCCTAGGAACAGCACTCCCTAAATCACCAGGCTCCTCATGGAGAACCAATCATTAGAAATTTAGGTATTTTAAGAATTGGATATTGGCTATAACATCCCCCTGGAGTGAAGATCTTCTAAATAATAAACTTCACCTGAGTGCTGAATGATGGGAGAGCCCAAGCAGGCACTCAAACTGCAGCTGTAGGTGTGTGTGAGCCCTTAAAGTAGAGTTATTTTTCTCAGCCATATAGTAGATAAAAACGATTTGGACACTGCATGCAGTCAAGGTTTGCACGGAATTTTGAGGTGCATTCTCACTTTCTGGTTGAAGCAGAGGCAGCAGTGGGTCGGGCAGGTGTGATGCCTTAAATT
Organism: Erpornis zantholeuca; assembly: GCA_013400515.1. NCBI lineage: Eukaryota > Metazoa > Chordata > Aves > Passeriformes > Timaliidae > Erpornis > Erpornis zantholeuca. Next base: position 339,456 of record VZTN01028467.1, read on the forward strand.
GGCTCCCTAGAAACAGAGACTAGAAAGGAATAAGGAATAAAGGAATAAAGGAGGGATTGATTGGAAAGGCCTTCAGAGGTACACTCTGGGCTCCAGAGGCTCCTGCCTCAGTGCATCCCAACATGGACAAGGACAGCTACCGAGTTCTTCCCACTTGGATCTCAGCATCAATTCCCCAAACAGAAGCCAGGCAAGGATGGAATTTGCCCAAGCTTGCCCCCCTGTCCCCAAGATGAAGGTTTGCAGTTCTTGGTCTGGGTGTCCTTGGAGGGCAAGTTGGAGGTTTTGTTATGTCTATCTTAGCATAAGAGAACAGCACTGAACGAGCTACAGAAAACTTCAGAGTTACACTAGCAGTACAGGATTTGAAAAATATAAAAGTTGAAACCTAAGGCATCAGGTGGGTGTGGGTGGAACCTCTCTGTTGCTCTGCCCCTTACACTGGTGTTTGCACCTTCCCTGGGAGTTCTTCAGGGCCTCTTTGATTTCTGAAGGCAGTTTGCCCTCACGTCTGAGGCAGGTCTTGGTGTAGGCTGTTGCCTCCAAGATTGAGCTGGTTAATGTGACTGAAAAATGTGAATCACTCCATCACTGCCTTTTTTTAGCTTGCCAGTTTCCATGTTGGGGCTCTCCATGGTCTCTGTCCCACTGGCTCTGTTACCAAGGTTATACTCCCCTTGTAAAGCCCTTTTCCCTCCTTCCTTGGTGGTTTATTGGTTAGAAATCTGAGTTTGCATCATGGACTGCTTCCATTTAAGAGCTTTGTTTTGTTGAGGCCAAAGCAGAATCTCGCCCCACTGTGGAGGTGGAGGGTTAGCAGAAGGGGAGCGAGGGTTGTGAATCCAAAAGGAAGCTGAGAGCTTGGAAAAACTTAAATTAAAAATTCTCTGCATGGTTAAGCTTGGGAGTGGTGCCTAAAGGTTTAGTCTGGCTTGTTTCTTACCTGCCTAAGATTTAGGAAAGAAGAGAGAAGAGTCACATTCAGGAAACAAAATAAACGAGTATGCCAAGAAGTTGTTGTTTAAGTGTGTAGATGGATATTCCTTATACTCCTTCTCTGTTTATTATTTTTTTCCTTTCACCTTTCTCTGTTTTTTTAAGCAAGGTGATGGGAACTTCCCGTTTGAACTGTGATTGTTTCAGCCAGATCTGCTGGAGGCTGTACTGGGCTGTCATTGACTAATGATAAGAGCTTTATATCTGCAGAAAGTCATGTTCTCTATTCCCTTTCTCGTTGCACTTCTTATTGTCTCTGTCCTCTTAGCATTTCTGCTTTATTTCCTTTCCTTGGAATTGTTATGCACTCCTGCTTTTTGTCCCTCTGTCTCTGTTTTATTCTTGTGTGAGTAGAGACAGAGAATGGGCAAATGGGTTGGGAATTGTGCTGGAAACCAGGCTCCCTTGGGTATCAGAGCTCTTGCAGCTACACTTTCTGCTGCTCAGGTCAGAGCAGAGGTGCAACTGCATTGCTCAATACTGCAGATAAATGTAAGGGAACAGAATCTTGGCTGTAGATGCCATCAGGTTTATACATATACATTTATATATCTCACTGCAGCCCTTGGCCAGCCAGGGGGTGGGCTCTCTTGGGCTGTGTGTTGGTAGGATTTCAGATGTCTGAGCTGGTTTGTCCTGTGCTCTAGCCTCCCCTGTACCTCTACAAGCTATTCCAGAGCCAGCTTGTGCATCTCTAAGCACTGTTATGCTCTGTAGGCAGGCTCAAGGGTATAACCATTCAAGTGTTTAGATTTCCACCTCCCAGTGAAGCACATAAATGTCTGTGAAATCAGTCAGATTTTGGTTTTTTTCTGTCTGTCTCAGGAGATTGTGTATCCTGCTGGAAGGAATTCCGTATTCCTCACAGAAGTCTGTCTCTGTGCAGAGAGGTGTTTGTTTTGACGTGGTTCTCAATCTTCAGATGCGAACCAAGGAAGTGCAGATTGTGTTGTTCAGTTTTGAACTCATCTTAAACCAGTTTGTGTCTGGAGGAGCTGCCCTGTCCTCCACCCATGCTGTTCTTCTCAGAGCTTTGGTTGTTACCTGTGCTGCCACGAACGTGGCTTCAAAGCCAGGCACGGAGCTGAGCACTTGTGTTTCCTTCTGTAGGGTTAGTTAGTGTTCAGCCAGGTCCTGTTCCTGGTGGAATTCACAGCCCTGTTACCAAGGGAAAAGGATAGAAACATGCAGGAAGAGCTGAGCTGGGAGATCAGGTGGGTTTCAAGCATGTGTGGAAGTGCCCTTTTGATCTGGACATGAGGACTGCAGTCTGGGGTGGTGACTGGTGTGGGAGAATCACTTGTAAAGCATATTTTCTTCAGTAGTCCAGATAAATGTCTTGAAGCATTAGGTATTAAAAGTTGAGTGTTAAAAAGTTTGTATTTTAAATGTATTATTTGGAAACATGGGCTAAGTTATTAGTGTTTTGCCTTTTGACTCCTCTCACCTTACTGATTTTCTGACTTGCTGGACATCTTTCTTTCAGTAATGAAGATAATTTTTTCCTTCCAGTAGCAAATAGTGTTGGAAATGCAGACTTGTGCTGCCAGTATTGCCAATCTACTCTTGCCAGCTGATTAATCCTACAGCTTTGCTATGAGTCAGGTAGAAAAGGTTTTTACTTCATTCAGGATGAAATGTTTACCATCTGTCTTTCATGTCTGCATTGCAGATGTGAGCTGGACTAACAGCTGGAGGCTTGCTCAAGACTGGCAGTGTTTATATTTCTAAAAAAATACTTCACTTTGCTTCACCAACCATTGCTTTTGCTTATGTAGATTTTATTTTTACTCTTACATTGGAGCTGCAGCCCAAAAATGAGCTGCACTGTCACTCATGGATGGCTTTGACCCTCAGAAAGCTCCTCCGTGCAAGTCACAAGGAGAGTGGATCTGCTGGGGAGGAATACAGGGAGCTGTAGTGTGGCAGACAAACAATTCCACATGCAGAACATTTTGGGTTCGTAGGATGTTCCAAAAAGTAAAATTACACTGTGTGAACAGGCTGGTGGTAAGGGTGGTGTGGGGTTAGGCTTCTGGGGACTGTTATGTAATGGAGAATTCCACTGATGTGGATTTTGGCTCTGCTTCTTCCACTTGTTCAAGTAAATACTGGTTAGTATTTGCTAAAGTAAATATTTATTTTCCTTACAGATAGGCTTTGAAGACAGAGTGGCTACACAAATGCTCACACTGAACGTTACTGAGCTGGATAGAGACATTTCTGTATTGCTGTATTTAGGAAAAGCTAAAAGCTTAGAACAAGAGAGATTTTGGCACATGCTCAAGGAAGAAGAAACACAATTAGGCAATAGAATTCCTAAAATATATTCTTGAAAAAAGTCTGGAGCTAGTTTCAGGATTAGGACTGCAATGTCTCTGTACTTCTGTTGCAGTATTATTACAGCACTGTTAAATTATATTTCCTCTCAGAAAGGAGTACTTAGAGCTACTTTTGGGGAATATTTGGTCAAATAGTCATAAAACACTCTCAGTACTCTGTCCTTTATCCAGCTGAGCAGTCCCTGTTCACCTGTTTGGTGTGGGAAGTTCAGTGTAAAAATTGCAAGGAAGAAATATTCTATCAATTCTTACATAAACACTTGGGCAGGTAACTTCTTTTTAGTCTTGTCATTTGAAATTGCTGTTGTGACAGCAGCTGAAGGAATGTTGAGAAAAATACATTAATTTGGCTTATTTTTTAACTTACTTCTTGTTGTGGTGTGAATTTGACTGCGAATGAAAAACCGTCATAAGTTTTTAATAAGTTTTTTTCTTACATATGCCCTTTTTTAAATTTGAAAGCACTGCTCACCCTTTTATATTGAGTTCTGAAGGATATTTGTTTTATTTTTTAGTAAAGGTTGAACCTGAGGCCGCATTCTGTCTGTAACAAGTGATCATCCAGGTTATTTTTAGTGTCACCTGCAGCGCTGCCATCCACTGAAATTAACTTGCTTTTGTAGGCTCTGGGCTATGATACAGCTTTGGAATTATTTTTGAAATATGACAAGTGTATGTTTGAATACTTGTGAATCGTTAGTGAGGAAAAGAGTGCTTAGTAAAAAGAAAGACACTGAACATTTGAAAGTATCATAAGTCATAATTAACCAATTAGAATAGTTGTCTGCTTCAGACTTATTTTCTGAATTCCAGAGATCAACTGGAGTGGCAACCAGCTTTATATAAAAGAGAAACAGGCTCTGAAAGATAATTAAATATTGTCTGTTGGAAAAACGATGGCTCCCACATCAACCATGTTTACAGCAACCAGAAACTGTCTCACAGTTTTCTTTAGTCACGCCTGGATGTTTTCAGCACTGTAAAACATGAAACCTAATGAGCTTTTGTGGAAGAGTGGAAACTGGATAATAGTAATTTTAGCACTCACTAGATATTATCTGATAATTCTGTTACCAAATGTTTTGCAAGAGAGAGGAGGCTAATGGTGGTTGTATATGTGATTTATAAATACATTGATTAGGGAGTTCTGATGTGCCTCTGTTTTTGAGTGAGTATTTTAACCCAGTGAGAATCTTTTGCAGCCTGTGAATGAATTTTGCAGAGACTCACCAGCCTGATTATATTGATTGATAGTCATTACTCAAGACATTATCCTGAGCAGAGCAGTAGAATTTATTTTGTATGTACTGGATAATGCTGATAAATCCAGAGTAAGTACCTTTCTGAGCTGTGCTTCATGAAGTGGATTGTGATTCAAGGGCCAATAGCTGAATTTCTTTTGATTTTGTTCCCTTAATTATCATGGTGATTCGTTCATTTATTCATTTGTAAATTTCATTACTGAAATTAGCTTATTGGTTAAAAATACTAAATTAAAACACTAAAGTTGCTAAGTTAAAAATACTAAAATTGTTTTCTGGAGAAAACAATTTAAAACTTTTGGGATATTGTATACAGAGGTGCTTGACTTGAATCTCCCACAATGTCCAATATGATATTACTGGTTTGTCTTTACCTCCTAAGTGTTCTCATGGTATATGGGCCTTCTAATTTTTCATTTTAATTTTAAAATAAAGGGATATGTTTAAATCAGAATTATTTAAAATGAACATTTTTTTCATTAGATTTTTCTGTCTTCTTGGGTTTGATGGACAAGTTAGTTTATATGTGGCTTTTCTTGTCACCAAATACTTAAATCTCTTTCCAGCTCAATGAGGTGCATTGGGTGTCTCTAACCACATGACAGCTGGACCTCTCTGCCTGTGGAATTCCAAAAATGAAGTCAACTATCTAGAAAATTGCATGAAAACCTGAAATGGCAAATACAATGACAGCAATTTGTTGCAGTCTTCATTTTGGGCTTTGTTTAAGCTTTTAAGCCTAAGGTGGTCTAATTTCGGTTTCAAATCAGCAGTGCTGTTCTTGATGGAAAAATAAGAAATGCTGAATACTGTGGGGAAGTTGGATACAAAAATCTTGACAGAGCTGCTGAATTTGTTTTATTCCATTTCTGAGTACTCTGCTTCCTTGCCTCTCCCCCTTGGAGCAGCTCAGGGGACGTGGGGGCTGTAGTGAGTTCATAACACTCCTGCTCCTTCCTCACACTTTTCCCCTGCTCCAGTTTGGGTTCTCTCTGTGGGGTGGAGTCCTTCAGGATACACCTGGTCCTGCCTGTTCCCTCCATGGGATGTGGTTCCTTCAGGACACATCCATCTGCTGTGGTGTTGGAGGTACAGGAGTGAGAAGAATTCCAAATATAAACATCTAAGCACCCATTGGATGTGGCAGTGGTGGACGTGGGAGTTCTTGGGAGGAGTGAGATTATGGAGAAGTATTTTATATGTGGATAAATATATTTATTCTTTAAATAAATGGCATTCAGTATGTGGATATTGCACTAATAATTTTCATGTTGTGTGATTTTTACCTGTTCCAGGGAGTATGACTTCTGCAACGTCACCTATCATTTTGAAATGGGACCCCAAAAGTTTGGAAATCAGGACTCTCACAGTAGAGAGACTATTGGAGCCACTTGTTACCCAGGCAAGTATCTTTGGTTTGTTTTGTTTCTTCCTTCAGCCCAGTGCTGTATTTACTCTTTTTTTATGTAATTATCTTTATAATGTTTGATAATAAAAACATGAGCAGTGTTTGTTAGTGAAATCTGTTGGAAAGCTCTGTTCAAACATGTTTAGAGGCTCTTGTTCTAAATAATTTATAGTCTCAAAATATGAGCAGGAATACAGTAGCAACAATTACTTACTTATGTCTGTCTTACAAAGCAATTTAGAAAGTTCTGAAACAGTCAAAGATAGGGATCTGCCTGAGCACATGGTCATGGTTTGTTATTGCACTGTGAAAGACAGCTTCAAAATAAAATAAAACAAAAACCAACCATCCAAATTACAGAAACTATTAAAACTGTCTCATTTTGTCCTGCCATCATTAAGAGTGTATGTAGAGGCTTGGTGCCTTTCTGTTTCCGAGTTGCTGTTAATAATGGAAATACTTCTTTAATTGCCCCCAAATGATTTCTCTGTGTGGCTCCTCTGCTCTTCCAATGAGTCACTTTCCAGATAAATGGTATCTGGTTGTCCTTCTTTGTTCCTAAAAAAAAAAAAAAAAGTTATTTCTCTACAAATTATTCTGGACATGAAAATCTCTAACCATGTACACAACTTCACAGACTCAAGGCAGAGAGTTCTTTCATTCCACATAGCTGGTAATAACATGGTAATTAACTTCCATTATAAACCTTGCTAATTTTGATATGAAGGACAGACTAAAATCCTGAATTCACTGTGAGACTGACTGAAAATGAGGTTACCAACTCTCTGTTACTCTGGTACTGCTGTTGGCACAGCGAGTGAAGCTGCTGGGCACCAAACCCTGGTGTGAAACCCAAGTTACTGGGTCCCCTGTGAGGGAATTTCCTGTTTTCCTTTAGCTTTATTTTCCACTGCTTTGCCCAGAGAAGAAGAAACATCAGCCCAGAAGTGAAAGTGCCATTGCAGCTTCATAGTTTCACCAGGTGCTGGGTTAACTTTGGGCTCAGCTACACCTTTGTTTGATAGTGTGCTTGAGCAAACATAAATCAAGAAATGACAAGCTGAGCTTAAGGACTTGGATTTCTTCAATGATAAAAACTCATGTTACCAAGACTGTATTTTGATGAGAAACGGTGTATTTCTATTTTAGCAGCATGTCAAGGAGAGTAGAGAAAATAAAGTGCTGTCAAGAGAGGGTAGAGAAATATTAGGCTATTGTTTTATTCAACTTTTATGAATATTTCCATTCTGATTTATTCTTCTCACGGGTTTCTAGATAATATGAATAAATAAAACCTCCCTTTTGAACATGTAATTTAATTTCTTATATTAGGGAAATAAGTAGTTTTACTTATTTCCCTCTACTTTGATTCCAGTGGAGTATGTTTGACTAAAACGTGTTTTATATGAGCCACACAAACACAATCATGAAAGCTCCAAGTGATGAAAAATGTGTTACCTTCAGATTGTGTTTATCTGTTGCATTTTTAGCTGAAGTTACTCAGCAGCTCTTTCTGTTTTCCTCAGATAAGTTAACGATCATCCCAATTTTAAAGACTGTTTATTTTTTTCTGCCTGCAATTGCATTTGGAGTCTGGTCAGGTCAGGAAAAGTGTCTTGTTTACCTCTGTCAGGGCTTCGATCCCAATCTGCCTGAGCAGTGGCAGCCTCCACAAGCTGCCACGTGCACATTCCATGGGCAAAGATTGGGATCTCCTTAAAAAGTTTCAAAGCAATTTCCTTCCTGAGAGAGAGAGAGAGAGAGAACATCTAAATTGAAACTTTTCAACTTGGCAAATAAATAAATTAATTAATTAATCTGAGCTCTGAAGTCCAGTTGTGGATTCAAATGAGCTGCTTAAAGGGGAGTTTATTACAGAGATGGGAAGTTCCTCTATAAGTCATTGAAACAGGTCACTGGATGGAAGAGAGAGATTTAATGGCCACAAAATGCAGCAGAACTTTGCTGCAAAAGTTCCTGAGCAACCTTTGAAGGCAGTTCTACTTCCATGCAATAATTTGGGTTGGAAGAGCCCTCCAAGAGCATCGAGTCCAACCTGTGACCCATCCCCACCTTGTCACCAGCCCAGAGCACTGAGTGCCACCTCCAGCCCTTCCTTGGACACCTCCAGGGATGGGGACTCCAAATCTCCCTGGGCAGATCCAATGCCTGACCACCCTTTTAGTGAAGAAATTCCTCATGATGTCCAACCTGGATCTCCCCTGGCACAGCTCAGTGCTGTGTTCTCTCACTCTCTTGCTGGTTATCTGTGTGAAGAGGCCAATCCCCACCTTGCCACAATCTCCTTTCAGGGAGTTGCAGAGGAGTTTTGACCAGCAGTTTGGAGCAGATGAAATCCTGAGTCCCTTACAGCTGTAATTTTCCTGACTGTGTGATTTCCAGCACCACCAGGACAAATTCATGCTTTATTTTGGCATTAACAGTTCAAAATCCAGAGCACCCTCTTGTTCTCTGAGCTGTGTATGATTTTGGACAGTGTTGGAAAAATTGGAAATTGTTGTACACAAGTTTTAGGGCTCCAGATGTGCTCATTTAGTTCATTATCTGTGAATTTAACTCTGAACTCAGTGTAGGTATAGGCACATGACTGACAGATTTCCAGATGATGGCACATCCACTGGTTTCTGCTGATACTTCAGAGAGTAATACAGAAATATGATGTGGGTTTGAAAAAGAACACTTCAGTGAGTCAGGGGATGAGAGTGGTGCATTAAAAGTGAATTTTAGACAAGCTCATTAGTGTTCCAGATGAGAAAATATGGATAACCCAGGAATTGATTTAGAAGAAATTATAAGACAAGAAGGTTGTCTGAGCTGGAGGCAAAAAAAAAAAACCACCTCTGAAAATCCATTAACTGATCATGAGAACGCATTAGAAATGACAGAACTGCGTTTATTCTAGGAAGCCCTGAACTAGCAAACTAATTAAAACTTTGTGTGGCTGTCAGAGATGTGAGAGGATTGGAGCTTGCTGGGGTACCCTGTTCCCACTGCTTGTTGTCATGTGGGAAGAGTAGCAGGTTGGGCCTGTCACGTCTTTTATTAACTTGCCATTGCTAAGATTTTCTAAGAAATATGTGCTGGAAAAAAAAAAATTAGAATTTATTTTCTCCACAGTGTTGAAATTACTAATTGAAATGTGTTTCTTTTCTCTGGCTTTAGTGTCACAATTAGCTAAAAGCTAAAAGCTAATTGTATTTAGTGCTAATTTTGTTCTCCGACTTTTTTTTTTTTTTTCCATAAATCTTATAATTTTTGATTCTGAGACATTTTCATAAGGAAATACATAACTGAAACATATTCTCAAGGGTTGCTGCCTATTACTCTCACCTTCCTGCATAGTAACCAAGTGGATTGCAATTTTATTTGTTAGACTGTGGGTGGTTTTCCTAAGAAAAAAAGAATTACATTTTTAGGAAGGTTTTAGCTGCAATTACATGATATTTTATGTATAGCTGAAAAATATGGAGGTTGTCCATAAGGAGTCAGGGGATATTTTTTTTGTTTTTGGTGGTTTTGAATGCTAATTAAATAGGTTATGAACACAAGCTATATATAGTAAGAAGAGAAAAGAAAAAACCAAATAAATGCCAACTATAAACCAGCATCATTCACACAATTGTTTTTTGGAAAAACATCAAAAAATAATCATATTTATACTCACTGATGAAAAGATGAAGGAGTTTTTCAAGATGAGATTTGCTCTTTTGCTGAGATTTAAATTTCCTGACGTCAATCTGTGGTTCTTTTCATTAGTTTTGCCTGGGAATTTTAAATAGCTGTGTGGCTGCTTTACAACTGTGCCTTTACTACCAGAGCCGTGCAGCAGTTGTGCCTTTTAGGATCTTTATGCTTTTGGGCTGTTATTTATTATTGCAGAGTTTTAACAACAGCACAAATAATGGTGAACATTCCTGTTGCAGATTGTTCATGACTGATTCTGTTTTCCTTCAGTATGACACATTTTTGTCCTTCTGGATTTGCTGGGAAGAGACAGTTCTGAATTGCAGTGCATGTGTTGTGGGTTTTTTTCCTAATAAATTTAAGATGCCAGTTACAGCATCTTAAAGGAAGCAACAGTCTTTCATAAGGCAGACAAAACTAATTGATTAATGATTTTGCATTTTTAAAATGATAGCAAAAGATTAAGTGCCTATACCTATGAAATAAATAAGCCATTAGGTGAAATTCCAGGTAGTTTTATTTTGTGCAGTTTATTTAGAAAATCATAATAATCTTGGCTGATGTTATTATGCATTAACTTGTGAATAATCCAATCCCTTGTGCAGCGTGCCTGGAAAATGGACTAATGGACTAATGGACTAATTTCTCTATTACCCTAAGAAGTACAACTATATTTCCAACCATTCCCATTCACTGGATGTTATTTACATTTGATGAATGCTGCTTTTATTGTATTTGAACCCTAAATCTGGTATGCTGTTTTCCATGGGAAATATATTATTTATTAATCTTGTCAGCTGCATTTGAAGCACAGCTTTACTTTTGGAGGGCTGGTGGATGTCTTTGTGTGTTTCAAATAAGTTTGGGAACAAGTGGGTGTGGAGCACTTCGTGCCTGATACTTGTAGCACTTCTGTTAGTATTTGCACTGAATTCTCCAGAAATTTCTTTATTTAATGGCTGGATTCAGCTGACGTCTCCTTCAAGACAGACCTAAGGGAAAATGAATTATAACGATTTATTTTTCGATTATTCAAGCTCAATTCAGTTGTATAATAAGGTCAATATTAGGTCAATATTATTTATTTCTTTTTTTTACCTGAACAGGACTGTTCTGCCAGTAGGGAAAGTAGTTTTTATTTAAGCTGTTTCTGTCAGAATAGTCCCAGATCTGTAGTGTTTCTGGGAGTGTGGGAGGTTGGACTGTGCCCCAGCCTTCCTTGACATGGATTAGGTGATGGCTATTCAATGCTGGGGAGACGAAGTCAGAGCATATCAGGAAAGGAATATGGAACTTTTCCCTCTGAAACTGAACTTTAAACATTTTTATGCAGTTATTAGGTTGAAGAGGAAGAGGATCCTCCTTTCTTTCTCCAGCATTACAGAATCATACAATCATTTAAGTTGAAAAGAACCTCTAGGATCATTGAGTGCAACCATTCCCCCAGCACTGCCAGGGCCAACACTGCCCCATGTCCCCAAGTGCCACATCCACACAGCTTTTAAATCCCTCCAGGGATGGGCACTCCATCCCTGCCCTGAGCAGCCTCTTCTGGTGCTTGACCACCCTTTCAGTGAAGAAATTTTCCTCGATATCAAATCTAAACCTCCCCTGCCACAACCTGAGGCCATTTCATCTCATCCTAGGTTTGTCCAATGCATTGCTTAAAATAATTTCTGAACTGAAAACTATCAGTTTTTACTTCCAAGATGCTTTTCCAGCCATTAGGTTCTGCAAGAGGCATCTGCTGCACTCTGGCCATCCCTGTTTCCTCTTTGCCATTGGATTCAGTAACATATGTGCCTCTCTGAAAGTTCTCATTGGGATCCTCTCAGCATGGAGATTTTGTGCTGTCTAAGGGAACTTTTTGCTAAATTTTGTCTTTTACTCTCCCATGCTTGAAAGCTGCAGGGTATTTATAGCATGCAGTGTCCTGTAAGGTCTGGACCTTGTCAGTGTGTGCCTCCCATTTTATTCACTGTTAGAGGTGTTTATGGATGTGTCTGTACTTTGGAGCTCATCCATGTGCAGGTTGGCATTTGCATGGGGAGAAGAGGACTCTGAGGGCTTTAGGTTTTGTCCTTTACTGCTGTGTTCTGCATTTATGGAATAATGGTTCTTAACTCAGAGCAATGCAATGTGGTGGCTGCTTTTTCTCCTCTCCTGCTGCACAAGCCAATGGGGAAAGATGCTGAGAAAATTTGTCACTGGTGTATTGTAGCTGGAAATGTAGATTGTGCTGGGATTGTGCATTAAGCTGTGACTGAGAAAGCTCATGGCTAAAATTAACCTGCTCTAATTTGTAATTATTTGTATTAAATGCTAGATTTTCCATGTGTTGGATAACTCTTCAATTTTCTTCATCATGAGGCAATTATTAGTGGCTCAGGGTTGCCAGAAAGTGTTTTTGTCTTTTTGTGATATGGACAAAATCATTTTCTTCCCAGAATGGTTTGGTTGGAAGGGACCTGAACGATCACCTTGTTCCACCCCCCTGCAGCTGGCAGGAACACCTTCCTCTAGATCAGGCTGCTCAGAGCCCCATCCAGCTTGGTTTTGCACTGCCCAATGCAGTAATTTCAGAGAAGGAATTGGCTGGATGTCTTTGCAAAAGCAGTGAATAAATAAACCATCTGATTGTTGCAGTCTTCTGACATCATCTTATCAAAGCAAGACCAAGAGAAGAGGCATGGGGACATCTAATGACAAGAAGACATGGAGAAACACAGCTTTATGTAGACAGTGTGTACATTAATATAACTTCCCAACCCCAAACCTCATTGCTTGGCTAGCAGGGATGGCAGTTGTCCTTGCAAAGAACCCAAGTTTTAACTTCAGGAGAGAGAAAACGTATGGAAGTTTCCCCTATCATGGCTGATCAGGCTCTAATCATAATGGGACTCATGTCTGAACTAAAAAGAAATACAATACATATACCCAAATACCCAAAAAGAAAATATTCAGCTATTCAGATGACTGAGTATCAAGCTAGAATAAACAGAAGCTTGGCTGCTATTTCCAGTTGTGTCTCTATTACAAGAATGAATGAAATGCAGTGGAGAGATTGGGGAGGGGGGAGGTTGGATTAATCTCTCATGAAATCAGAATTACAGAAGATGTTGAGTTGAAAGTGACTTTTGAGGTCATCTCATTCTGCCCTCCTGCCATGGGCAGGGACACCTTCCACTCTCCCAGGCCCTGTCCAGCCTGGATGAATTTCCTGTGAGTGCAGGGAACAGTTAGTGCAAGCAGTTTCATTGCTGGAGCCCAGGAATGTCCCTGCTCCTGTCTCCATCCTGTATCCTGAAATAGTGTTTGGAACTTGTCTAGACAGCTTTCTAACCCAGTTCTGTTCCTGCAGATGGTTTTCTGGCAGCTTTCATGGAAGGCTTTTCAGAAAATGTTCTTGCCTGGGATTTTGAAACTCTAATCAAGGAGATCAAACTAATTATTGAAGTGTTTTTCTTCTGCTTGTGTCCTTGAAGATGTGTAGAGAGGCCTGGTGAAACTGAGATGAGCCTTTTTCATGTCCCCAGATCCACAGATCAGCAGATTCCTAACAATCCTGTTGATTTAATTTGGGTCATCCTTGTAGAAGGGAAACATCTAAAGGTTTTGAGGGAAAATTGGCTTTGGTTGCATTTTTAGATGATTTTTCCCCAGTTTGCTCGAAAAGCAGTTCTATGTTTTGGGGTTTTTTTCAGAATATCTTGTACTACCTGTCACTTCCAAAATTTCTCAGGATCAAGAAATATATTAGCAAATTACATTCATCTTCTTTTATGATAAAAATGCTAATTAAAGCAGGATAAGCATATCACCTTATGCTTTAAAAGATGATTGCATGGTTAAAAGGCAGTGGCATTGATACAAAATGAGAAATGGATTTTCATTTTGGCTGATAAGGAAATTCTTGTTGATATCATAAACTTTCATTTACTGGAAGTGTTTGACACAGTGGTTAAATTAAATACTTCAGCATTACTGCAGCAGATACAATAGCTAATATAATAATTTATATAACTGGAATGGTTCTAAGTCTATATTTTTGTCATATAAACATAGTGCTTTGACAGGGAGGCAACTTGAAAAGAAATATTTTTCATATCATCAAATGTGAATAAAATGTATTAAAATGAAGAATTTTAGTTACATGCTGCATGAGCAGGGTCTTGGTATGGTTTGTTAAGCAGCAGCTTCAAAATAGCTGTTCAAGTATCCAACTGAATGTGAGCTCATCATAACATGATAAAATGATCCTTAAATGCATCAGCTGCTGGGTGTAAAGTAAATTTTATTTAGACATTATTATTGTTGTAATGTGGTGTTTTTTAATGAGATTATTATTGGAAGGATTCCCCCTTCTCAAAAAAGCTGTTGACAAATTTAATGAGAATGAGAATAATTATGTGAATTATTGTGGTTTTGTCTTTTAATGGAAGCCTAAAGACTTTGGATGCATTTCATCTATATGAAGTCTTATCAGTTAGAAAGAAAGTGTCTTAAATTTGCTGCCAGTATAGATTTTGAGACTATTTCTGGTAGCACTTACAGTGTAAATAATATTTCCCGATTCTAATCTAAACTAAACTTGAATATGAGGTTCACACCCTGAAACTGAAACATCCAAGCACTAAGCACCCTCAGTAGGGATTTTGGAGTAGGTATTTGCAGGAGAAGTAGTAACTGTAGTGAGTTAAGAGTTATTACGATCTTAATCAGTGTATGCTTGTATATCAGCAAGAGGTTGTCCTGTAGCCAAGGTTTTCTTTAATCTGGCTTGAAAATGAAATAATAAGTGAATAGAAACTATAAACAAACTGTAAAATAAATACAAGATGGAATAGTTCTCCTACAGTGGTGGGCAGCTCAATGCTACCAGAACCTCTGATGAAGAATTGGATGCATTTTTGAAGTGTGGCACTGCTGAGGCATCTTAAATCCTGGGCTCAGTTTGGGCCCCTCAGGATGAGACAGACATGGAGGGGCTGGAGTGGGTCCAGGGAAGGGAACAGAGCTGGGAAGGTTCTGGAGCATCAGGAGAGGCTGAGGGAGCTGGGAAAGGAGCTCAGCCTGGAGAAAAGGAGGCTCAGGGGGGACCTTGTGGCTCTGCACAAGTCCCTGACAGGAGGGGGCAGCCGGGGGGGGTCAGGCTCTGCTGGCAGGGAACAGGGACAGGAGGAGAGGGAACAGCCTCAGGCTGGGCCAGGGGAGGTCTATGTAGATTATTAGGGAAAATTCTTCATGGAAAGAGTTGTTAAGGTAATGGGGTCACAATCCCTGGAAGTGTTCAGAAAACGTTTGGATGTGGCACTTGAAGGTGTGGTGCAGCAGTGAACTGAGGTTGTCCTCAGTTAATAATTGGACTTGGTGATCTTAAAGGTATTTTCCAACCTTAATAGCTCCGTGAGATGCTTTAGGTCCACCAGGAGTTATAAAACTGGGAAAATAATTACTGGAAGAAAAAAGCCATGCAGTAATGGGTCTTCTCTCTTTCTGCATCGGGGAGGAAACAAGGAAGGTTGCTTATATTCTGTCATCCATCAGATTTGCCAGGGAAAAGAGAAAATAGATACACAATCTTTGTGATTATAAATACATATGTTTCTAATGACTTTGGGAGCAATTTGGATATGGAAGTTTGCAATCCATCTTTGCTTCATTCTTCAGAGTGATCTGAAGGCCTTACTCACTTTCTTATTTTTCATTAACTTCCTTAGCTGTGTGTGTCATCAGTCTGCAAAAGTTTGAAAGGATAGAAAATAATCCCAATTACAAAAATAATACCCTAATTACAAGATTTTGCTTTGAGGTGTTAATTAACCTAATTCTAATGCTCCATGTTCTGAGAAGCAGTGGCAGTTTCTCTTCCATTGCTCTTCAGTATGTATTTCTGAGGATTGATTTATTTGCTGTTCAAAGGATTCAGAGCATGGGTACATGGATATTTTTGATTTGTTTCTTGTTTGTTTCCTATGTTAATTTCTTTGGAATATTGATTCTGTTGGCTGTGCTCCTTATAATGGATCCAAGAGGACTTTTTCGTGATCTTTGACTATTTTATAAAATGCAATCATTTGTAACTAGAGAGATCTGAGCTTTTGATGTATTTTAAAGAGGACCTTGATTTTCAACCAGAGAAATTTAGATGCAGTTTTGCCTTAAGAAAATGGTGCAGTTTTCCCTTAAGCACATGGTTTAAATTACCATATTTAGTTTCCTATTTGGTAAATTAATTAATTTTCAGTATCTTTTCTCACAAGCTCATCAGTGGTTGGTGTTCTTGAATATTATTTGCAGCAAATGCTCAGTTTGTAAAGGAATATCCTCTTCTTCTTGTCTCTTTCAGAGGGATTATTAATATTTTCCCCTTAATATATTGGAGTTCCTCTCTTATTTAGTCTATTTCTCTGTACTCCTGTAGTACTTTAGTACTCATTGATGAGACTCAAACCTTTTACTAATTTATGATGAGGGTATTAAAGATAGGGAACTCATGCTTAGCATATTCAACACAGATTAATTCAATATTGTGCAGATGACCTTTCACGAATACACAAAGAATATTTCTCTGCTGAGTAGAAAATTTCTTTTTTGTAGATATCTATTCTTTAAAATAAGACTTTTTAATATCCTAAATGAAGTCTGCACTAGAATTTTCATTCTCATTCGGTTTCTCGGGTCAGTATGGAACAAGGGACAATTTGCACACATTTTGTCTCTTCCTTCATGAATAAATTTTCACTTAAGAAACTGGTGGTGTGAAAAAGGATAAACTGCAAGGATTGGGTTTAAAATGGCCAGTTTTGGTAGTGAGGGGACTACAGGACTCAGTGAGAAGCTGCTGGAAGCTCCCCCATGTCCATGGAGCCAATTCCAGCCAGCTCCAGGATGGACTCACCACTGGCCAAGTCTGAGACCTGTGCACTTTCTTGCTCTGAACCCTAATCTCTTTGTACAAACAGTTGAGCTCTAAGTTTTCAGAGAAGGTTTTTAGAGAAACGAGATTTGCAACAGGAATTAACTTTACTGATTCATTTCATTCTGCTCCCTAGTAATGGAGATGTATTTATTGTGTCTGCTTCTGCTAATAATAAATACTTCCACTGGAAGGTGTTGGTGTAGAAGCAGAATGAATGCAGGGTGCTGAATGGCTGCTGCACATGGAGTTGTTTCCAGGGGATGTGTTTTAATGTATTCAGTTTTTTCCCAGAGAATTACATGTATCTACATTCTTAGTGTAGAATAAGCTTTTGCACTCTGCTTGAAGTACTTTAATTGCCAGATAGTTTTGTCATTTAATGACAAGGAAGTTGACTCAAAAATTTGAGGGAAATGCATGCATGAAGCATAACATCTGTATCTATATAATATCTATATCTATATATCTGTGTTCTTTTTCTTCTTTCTTATCTGTCTTCTCAGTCCATATTCTTTAAATCTGCTTCATTCCTATGTTCCACCACATAAGATTTCTCTGAATGCTTCCATAGCCTGTAATATTCATGGTTTTTATTTCTTTTTAAGCTGTGCTTTCATGTATGTGCCATGTGATATTGTTGACTGTTTGAATATGGTGGATTTGCAAAGTTTGTGGTAGTTTTTTGTACCCTTTATGGGAAAGTAAATGATTTTTATTTGAGCAGCTCCTGTCTGGCACAACTGAAGTACTTGTTGGAGTAGCTGGAAACATGCAGGTGTATCCTTGGTTTAGTGCTGGCTGTGATCAGTGAGTTAATTTGCTAATGGCCTGTAAAAGAAGCCTATCTTTATGAGCCACTTACATAAAGAATAAATTCACTGTCAAATAAATATCTTCATTTTGGAGTTTCTGAATTCAGCAGTGTTCCAGCTCATATGTTCAGGATGTATCAGGGTCACATCATTTAGCTCCAGCCAGAAATCACTGCCACTTTACACACAACCCTTCTCATCCATAGCATATTTTTAATGGCATTATTGCAACTCTCAAGAATTCGTGAAAGATAATTTAATTGTGCTTGTGTTTGGACACAGAAGAAGAAGGTCTGGGCTGTGAGCTGCATCTGTCCTCTTCCTTTGTGGCAGCCAGCTCCGGAGACAGAAGTTTCTATTTCCTTGCTGTTTTGCTTGGCCAATAAGAAGAAATTGGGAAAATTATCTTCCATTTTCATATTTTGGTTGGTACCTTGTTGCTAGAGATTTCAGTCTCTTTGTTAGGGGCTTTCCTGTGTTCCCACCTTGGTTGTCTGTCAGCCCTCCCAAGGGGCATCTTGTGAATCCTTCTCTCTACTTATATTTCAGTTTGTTTTGGATATTGTGTAGAAAGCAGTGTTAGGTTTTTGTTAAAGAAAAGATGGGGAAGACAGTTTTTGACACAGGTGAAAATTGAAGTGGTTGTGCTGGTCTTTAGGGGATTTGGTCTGTTTGAAAAATTAACTTTCTTCTAGCAGCAGACAAGCTGCAGGAGTGGAAATGATTATTGTAATCATCATCCTAGAGCTTTTTCAGGTGTTTAAATGTTACTGAACAAAAGTTACTAAGCACTTTGAAACTGAAGCCTGAAATTTTGAGCTCAGTGTAGCAGATCACTGCATAATATTTTATAAATCTTTAATGAGATATTAGTAATGCATTTGTTCTGCACACCTCTCAGACTTTTTCACTGAACTCAAAGTGTCCAAGAGTAAAATTGCTACAATCAAGTTACACAGTCGTGTTCCTTTTTCAAGTGATTGGCCCTGCAGTTTTCTCACTAGACTTTCTAGGGGCTGTGAGGGATTTGTGCTGGCTGTGGGGTCTGTGCTTTTTTTTTTTTTCTTCTTTTTTTTGTGGGGTTTTTGGGTTTTGGGGATTTTTTTGGTTGGTTGATTTCAGTACTTCTTATTTCTTTTCTTTGTTTTGTGACTGTTTTGTTCTTATAACCCAGCACCAGCCCTTTAGGCTGGATGAGCAAGCAAAGATGTTAAGCATCCATACATCTTTTATTTTACATCTCTCATGGAGATGAGATGGGAAGCCTGGACTACCAGTCTGTACTGAGCTCTGTGTGTTTTGTGTGTAATCAAATAGTGAGTTTAGACATACTTTTGCCAGCAGAGATATTAGAAACCAATTATGTCACAAACTAAGAATAAATTAGGGTGCTCGTATGAGCTTTCCTTTTCATTAACAGTGATGCTGCTGAAGCTGATTTGCCCTGAAGTGGGATAGATCCTTCAAAAGTCTTCTGGAACTTTTCCTAAAAGACTGATGGGACAGGGAAGCCAAATGGTCTTTAAGTTTCTGTAACATCCTCATCCTCCTGAGCTCCCCTCTAGTCCTTCGCTCTCACCAATCATTTGGTTTTGTCCCCAGGCACCATCCTGTTCCAAACTACCAATAAAACTTAGGAATTGCATGTCAAGAAAGTGCAATTAAATATTTTTTGAACTGGGAGGAAAACTATTGAAAGTATTAAAGGTCTCTTTCTTTATGGAATGGAATTCTGTGAAGGAAAGCAGTTTTAGAACATTGGAGGCGAGGGTGTGAGAAGTTCAGTTTCAGATTTTAGCTTCCTGTAGTGACTTTATGAAGGATTGTCTTACTACTCCCATTTGACCATTTTTGTCTACTCTTTCAAATACTTCCCTTGGCCAAAAGAAATCTAGTTATTAGATCATCAGTCTAGGTCCTGTGATAATTTATTCTCTTTTTTTTTTCTTCCTCCTTTTTCTTCCTGGATATAAGACCGGGGTACTCTTAAATTCTTTTTAGAATTGTTGCTTTAAGGAAAAAAAAATAAAAATCACTGGAGGTTTAACCCAGAGATTGTTGTGCCTTTCTTCAGGCCACACTCTGTGGTGGTCCTCGATTTTCTCTGCCAAACTCTTTAAGTAGGTCCTTGCTTTTACAGTGCTTGTGTCAGTGTTCCTTAAGGCTCCCATGGTAACATCTGGTTCCAGGTTCTTCTTTACCCTTGACTCTGAAACAGCTTTTGAATTCACATGTTTTTATTACGGGAAAGGGCTGAAATGAGCAGGGTTGCATTTATTAGTTTAAAATTACCTGTTTTCGAGAAGATTGTTTCAGGTTAACAGCCTGTTGGGTCTGGATGCATTGGCTGGTTGCATATTGAGTTTCATGGGGCTTATTTGAAGACGACTTCATTGGAAAGTCAGTCATGTTACAATTGCTCTGTAGAACTGGCAGCCTGAGCTGCAAATTTAGTTGCAAATTTCCCAGGGAATTGCTGGCAAACACAAAGGTAATGCACGCTCAGGGTGAGTGGGCTCAGCTGCAGTGAGTCAGTAGCTCCTCTCCATCAGGAAGCTGAGGCTTCAAAGGAAGATATAAAATTGAAGGTAATATATCATTTTTTTATATCCCTTTTCTTCACCTCACTGCCAGCACTGTACAGAACATTATCTTATTGATTTCCTTGTCGGTGGTTGCTCTGAACGTTGTGTCGAGGTGGGGCTGTGGGGCTGTGCTCTCTGTGAGGTGATGGATTTGTCACCACAGCTCCTGAACACTCTGCAAGGAGCTTATTGAGCCAGAAAATGAATATGTGTAATCAGCATCTAATTTCACAAAAGTCCAGCAGGGAAGCCTGTGCTGGGTTCCAGCATTTCCATTTCCATAGGGTAGAACTATCAAAAATGGAATTGTGGCATCAAAATGTGCCTTTTGCTGGAGTCATTAAGCCCTACTTCTGTCCACTGGGAATATGGGGGAAACTTGATATTCATAAAGCCTTTACTAACATTTGTAATTTCATTTTATACTCCTGCACAACTCCTTTCATGAGATTTGTATGATGTTGTTTGTCCTTGTAAATTTATTTATTGTGGCCTTACTTTAGTAAATCTTGTACAGGTTACTGAAGAACTTTACATAAAAAACATGATCTGAGGCCTTTTTATTGTTTTTTTTCTGGTTTGACAGATTTGCTTTTGAAGTAAGTAAATCTCTATATTTCAAATGTTTGTGAGACTTAGTGAAGATTTAGGCCTAATAGATTTTGGTTTAGTTAAGACTCTGTCTTGATACAAGCTGCATATATGAAAAAATAGCAGCGTTTGCATTACATTTTCCGTATTGATGAAGTCAACATGTTCTGTGGACTGTATTGATCAAGTCTGATTAACCACCTTAGCCTTGAATGCTCAATTATTTTATGGCAAGATTCACACATTACTGAAATAGTTTTCTTTTATAGGAGGTGTTTTAGCAGAGGGTGATCCATCCACACACACAAAAGAGGGTGGGGAAGGAAGAGGGGGAGAAAAAAAAAAGTTTTACTGAATCAGATTGATGCTCGTTCTAAATGAATTTGGAAAATACATTTTGTATATTCTTCCCTCATGTAAGACTTCAGATTATATTGTACCCCCAGCACAGTTAATATTCTAAAATTGCTTCTGCTTGGAGATGAGATGCAGATGATGGTTCGAGATGCAGATGATGGTTCACTATTTACCAGGCATTTCTGTTTGCTGTATCCTATTTATTCATTTAGCACACACTTTATTTTTGTGAGCCATTCCACATGGAAAAGCACAGGATCCATTCCCATGGGAGCACCAGTGAGCCAGTCAGCCCTTCTGCAGCTGGAGGGATGGGAACTGGGTGTACTGGGGAGAAAATGATGGGGATCTGGGGAAATCACAACCCTTCAGGGGCTGAAATGCTCGTGGAATGAGTGCTCACAGAACAGCCTTGTCTGACTTAATCTGAGCACTTCATCCAAAACAAAGAAACTGCTTGCAGACTTCTCCTCCCAAGGTAAATTTTTATGACAACAGTGTTGTCCCTGAGTCTCTTAGCAGATGTGTGTAAAATATCAGCAGAATCTCATCATAATGAAAATCTGACCTGCCTTTGCCTTGCTTCCAAAGTGGCTGATTGGAATTAAACATTGCTGGATGAGACAGCTGAGCAGTCGTCTTGCTTCATGAAAGAAGAAATGTAACAAAAAACTCAAGTATTTGAAGAGTGCCGCAGGCAGTTTGAAATTTTTGGAGCTCGGGAGAGAGATTGCTGTTCTGTGACACATGTTTGAGGTGCTGTGGTACTGCAGGGACGAGACACCAGTGTGCTTTGAAGGAAAGTTTCTGTAAAACATTAGTGTTTGTTCCATAGGTTTCTGCTAGTATTTGTCATCCAGAGTTGGAGTAATTTTAAGCATTACCAAAATTGGAAGGTTTGCAAGCATTATGTTGTTATTTTTGGTGAGGCCCTGGCACAGGTTGCCCAGAGAAGCTGTGGCTACCCCTGGATCCCTGGCAGTGTCCAAGGCCAGGTTGGACAGGGCTTGGAGCAACCTGGGCTAGTGGAAGGTGTCCCTGCCCATGGCAGGGGTGGAATGAGATGATCTCTAAGGTCTCTTCCAACCCAAACCATTCTGTGATTCTCTGATGACCAAGTTATACAAACACTGCTGATTCAATGATTTGAAAACAATTGATTTTTTATAGCCTGACATAGGAGAGTGAAATTATGATTTTTTTTTTTAAATATGGGTGAAAAACTGAGATGTTGGGAAAAGCATCTGTGAGCTTCTGAATTGTTCCTGCTTATTGTTCATTTTGAGGTTTCTGCCCTAGAGGGGTGTGGAAATCACTTGGCCACATGCTGGAAAAGGTTCAAGGTGGAATTAAAAGCCAAAGGAGCCAATTCCATGTTGGGCAGCCTTTTCTCCCTCTGGTGCCTTCCTGATCTGCCCCTCTGTGGTGCAGGAGGTGGGGATGCTGGGTCTGCTCAGCAAACAGCCTTGGGAACACTGGCACAGTAACACTTTGGAGTGATACTGGTCTGGGAATGGAGAAACCACTGCTGATGATCCTCTTCACAAAGATGTAGTGTAATATCAACACCCAGAGTGTGAAACTGGAGCCAGAGGGAAGATATAATTTCATGCAAATCCATAAATACTTGAAAGCAGAGTATTAGTAGCAGATTGTCTCAAGTCTAATATTCTCTACTTTTTTGTTTATGAGCTGAGAGGAGTTAAATTTTCTACTCTCTAGTCCTTGCAAGTTTGTGCTGTGAGAAATACTGTGGCATTTATAACATGGTATCTTATAATTCTGTTGCATGACTCTGGGATTTACTGGTTCATTTTTATTCACTTTATTTATGAAAGCAATTGAAACTCCTGCTAATTTTACTGCAAGTACTTGTTTAGTGCTAAAGACATAGTTAAGTGCCATGCTTGGTAGAGGTTTTCCCCCAAATTCCTCCCCTGATAAGAACTGGAACTTTCAGTCCTCTGTTTCTTTTTAGCTGTTGCTTGTTATGAACAAGTGGCAGTTAAAAGAAAAATTCAAAAAAACAAAAACAAAAAAAAAATGGAAAAAAATAGGATCTTATTCCTTTTAGCCTGTGATAGTGGGAATCAATAGCACTGTCATGGACTGATTTTTGTAGCTCTACTAAAGAGACATTTTTCTTAAGTGATACAATCTTAATTCTTTTTATAGTTGGGTAAAAATATTTTAAACATTTATGTTAACTTTGCTGTTAATATGTGACAGGAAATTGCCTGTAAAATATATTTTTAAAAAGCATTAGGACTGATAAAAGTTTTAGCTTGTAGATTCCACAGCCATCCCTAGATTTATTTTAAATCACATATGCTTTTAGATACAGATTCCTACACGAAAATGTAAAATCAAAATATTCAAAGATGGAATAAACAGAAGTGCTTTTCCTTGTGAGGGAGCATTATGGATAAAACCGTTTTGCAAAAGAATCTCTATTTTGCTAAAAGCTTTAAAATTCTGGGATTTTTTTAATATGTTAGAATAAAAATTACACATCATGGCCTTAACTATGAAGAGACTGCAAAAAGGTAATTAAAATGATGCTGCAGCAGAGGTGTTTGTGCCATACCCTGGCATGGCACCCGAGGAATGTTTTCCATCACTCATTCAGCTGCTCTAACACATCTCTGCTTTCAGCACCATGAAATGCAGTGGAGATCTGGGTGAATTTATGGCCATCTCTGAACATATCCATCGAGTTGAACAGTTTCTAGGCAGTTCTTACACAGATTTTTCAGGTGGGACTGAACATGGTGTTTTTTCAGTACTCTGGTAGGCAAGAAATAATTTTTCAGTGGCAAAAATTGGTTTTATTGAATTTTTTTTCCGAGCTTCTAAGAGGATAACACATTGGCACGGGAATTGTCGGCTGCTGTGTCCAGGCAGCCTCTTTCAGAGGCAAAGCCCTGCTAAAAACCAGCAAAATCCCATTGAGGATGGGTGTTTTGTTCAGACCTGGTGCTGGAAGGGCTGTCAGGCTGAGCTGGGGGCTGCTGTGTCTCTTGTCTAAAGCAGTGTCCAGGAGCAGGTGGCTGTGGGAGGTTGTTGGCTCAGTAAATTTTCAGGGATCACCATCCTTGAAGCCCTGATTGTCAGGAGCCAAGACTTCCCAAGCCTCAGACTTGGGCAAAAAGGAGGCAGAACATGAAATTTGTGAAGGCTTCACAAAGGGGATGTGCAGGGAGGAAGATTTGCTCTCTCCAGTCACTCTCCTCCCTCAGTTTGTTGTTCCAGTTCCACTGCCTGCTTTCTGAGGCAGTGATTTGATTCTCAGCTAGTTCTTGTCAGCACGTTTGTGGTGTTTGTACAGGGTTTAAGAAATGTGGATTTTTGCAGTTGTCTCCTGCAACAGGGACAAAACTTGATCAAGTAAAGAGAACTTGGTGCTTTGAATCTTGACTTGTTTAAAACTTTTAATGCTGCCTGAAGTGATGTTGTCAGGGGGAAGCCATGCTTTAGGTGCAGCTGCTATGGAATGAGATTTACTCCCGGGTTTCACTGTCAATAAAGCTGTGTCAACCAAATGGTGTTCTGATTTTTTCAGTGTTTTAACTAAAGGTCCAGATGATGGAATGGAGAAATGCCTTCAACACCAGGCTTGAGCTGGGGCTGGAAGCCTGCTGGGAGGCAGAATGAGGAGTCAACATAACCTTGGCAAAGTGCAAATGATAATCTGAAAATACAGACTCTAATTCGGTCCAGACAATTAGAAGGCTCTGCCTTTGGCCAAGTATAATTAACTGCATAAATACACATTGGTGACCTGCCATGGCAGAGCAGACAAGGAATGGCTCACAGACAGCCATGGCAGGAGTGTTGTGATTTACTGAACGGGCCTGCACTAAATCAGCTGTCCACCAGAAATAAACCTTCCTGAAAAATATTCCTTCCATATTTTTCAGCCCTCAGGGGAGTTGTGCTGGTCAATTAAGGTCACAGAATCATGGAATATCCTGAGCTGGAAGGGACCCACAAGGATTGAGTCCAACCCCTGTCCCTGCACAGACACCCCAACAATCCCATCCTGTGCATCCCTGAGAGCATTGTCCAAACACTCCTGGAGCTCTGGCAGCCTCGGGGCTGTGCCCATTCCCTGGGGAGCCTGGGCAGTGCCCAGGAAGAACCTTTCCCTGATACCCAACCTAAATCTCCCCTCAGGTGACTATTCCCCCCAAGCTCCAGGTGCTCCCTCAGGTCCTGGCACTGTCACAGAGAGCAGAAATCAGTGCCTGCCCCTGCAAGGTTTGATATGATGTCTAGTTTAAGGCCTGCATTGAGGAAAGATTTGTGTTACAAGGGGCATACAAGATAAGCATGATAACAAAGATCAGACATCTCAAAAAAATGACTTTCTGTGAAAGATGAGACAAACTGGAGAAGTTATTCTAAGGAAAGGTGAGTGAAGTGGAATGCAGCAGTTCTCAAATACATGAGGAGGCAATGGAACAATTTGTTCTCTGTGGTAGGAGTGGGTAGGAAGAGAAATAATGGACTTAATTTCCAGAGGGGAAGATTGCAAATGGATATCAGAAAAAAGCTCTCTTGTAGTAAGACTAGAGAAGCATTAGAATAGATTCCCCAAGGGAGTCGTGGAATGGATGATATTCACACACTCACAGAATCATCAAAGTTGGAAAAGACCTCCAAGATCATCAAGTCCAACCATCAGCACAGCACCACCACGTTCACCATTAAACTGTGTCCCCAGTCCACATCCACACGTTTTTGGAACACTCCCAGGCATGGTGAGTCTGTGCACAGTCTGTTCCCATGCTGACAACCCTTTCTGAGGAAAACCTTTCCTGATGTCTGATAGAAACCTCCCCTGGTGCAGCCTGGGGTCATTTGAAGGTCTTTAGAACCAGAGCAGATGCTGGTTCTGCCATGCCACTGCCAGGAAGGTGGAGATGGTTCTGTTTTGGAGTGACACAGCCTGAATATTTTTACCCCCTTTTCATGCATATGGTGCAGATTTTTTTCATCTGTTTGTTATTTTGCATTTCTTTTCTGTTAAGCCTTTGCCTTTCTCACCATCAGTGAGTAGTGGCATTCACAGCATCTCTTTGGAACAACAATAGCTTTGTGTATATCCTTGTTTTTTCCTCCCTGTGCACACCTTTTTATTTTAGCTTTGAAGTTTGTCTCCCATTTTATCCCTAAATTGCAGCAAGTGTCCTCTGTGCTACTTTGTGGTCAGCTTTAGTTTGATTAATTTCATTAGCATAATAGTGGATTTTATGCATACTGTGCCATCTGTTTCCTTTCCACTTTATTCATATATCAAATGCCAGAATTGTTCTTGAGTTCTCGGGTATTTTTCCTATGTCCTTTTATTCCTGCATCCTTTTATATATTATGTCCCTTTATTTATTATCCTTCAGCTAAATCTGAAGGCTGAAGTATTTCACTTCCAAGATCTCTATCACACAGGCCTGAGAGGAAGGAGGAGAACTGATGGGGACCTTTGATGAGCAGAGATACTTTGTATGTAAGATCTTGAGTCCAGGGATCTTAGCTGTTACATTTTAATTGCATTTATTATTGAATTATATTATTCTGGGGTTTTGGGAAAGGTTATGACTACAGTCTGAGCAATTTCCTGGAAAAAAAAAAAGATGTGAACAAACACAAGGCATAATATTAAGATTTTTGTCATTGAGCAAGCAGTAAAGGTTATGATGCTTTTTTTGACCTTTCTCCCATTTCATTTCTCAAGACATTTTTCTTTAAGAGGAAAAAGATTGTCAGATTCTGCTAGTCTAAGAAAGCTGTAAGATTTTTATTAAGTGGTGGGATTGAGATCAAGGCCTGGGTCGAGAATAAACAACCACGCCCTGTCTTCACACAGAGACTGATAATCAGAAATAATGAGAAATGCAATTTTAACTAAATATCGTGGGAGTCTTCATGATGTTTTGCCTTTTTCTGTGAAAATTCTCTGCTGTCTCTGAAAGGGTGATTCTTTCTTCAGTGTTAAACGGAAGGAAGGAATGTGCTCCTGCAGTGTGTGTATGTGTAGGTTTTCATTTTTATTATTTTTAGAGATATTTTTATTATTTTTAGAGAGTTTCAGGTCAGCACTCAGCCTTCTTATTCTCCTAACAACTCATTCCTTTCCACTTAGTCTGAAAGAGCCTAAATATTCTTGGTGAGGAAGTTCTGGCTTCCCCCCCGAGCTGGTGCTCAAGTTTTGAGCCTAATAAGCAACCTAATACCTTCTTAAAAATCAGGGGATTTATCAGTTGGAGATAAATCAGCAGCTCTTCTTCTCGTGGCAACAGGATTTTAAATGGGGACTTTATCTGTGAGTGCAAGCTGTGCCCCCGAGTCAGAGCAGAGCAAAGTTGGGATTCATTACTCAGGCAGAAGCATCATGTGCCTAATGAATTATGGCACCTATTTGGGCTGGAGCTGCAGAGTTTATCAAAGATGTTGGAACAGCAGGGGGACAAGAGCATTCAGAGCCTCTGTGGCTAAACAGGAAATATTTGGGGTTTTCAGAAGTTTACAGGTGTGAAAACCCTTGCTTGTGCATTCAGATATTAAAGTTAATCATTCTTCCCTTTATAACAGATTGTATTTAAGAGATCATAAATACTTAACGACTTGAATTCATTTTCTGGCCAAAAATATTTAACAGATGTAAGTGGGTTTCTATGGTAATTGTCTGAGGTTATCTAACTTAATGTCCTTTCTGTAACTCCTGTTTCATTTATGAATAAAAGTGAATATTTAAGCCTCATGAACATATTACTTCCACCTGCATTTGCCTGTGTGGGAAAACATGAGGTTATTTAGATTGCAAGTTTGCTTGGTGGTGACACATTTGGGGAATATTGAAGGTGTTCTGTGTGTGAATTGTGTTTGTAAAACAACATCTGTCACTTAAAGGCAAATCCAACCTCATTTAGAGGCAAGGTTTGTTGTTTGCCCCTTGTTTTCATGTTATATTATGATTTTTCTTTTACATGTAATTTAATTTTATGTTACCTACTCTGTCGTCAATGCTACTTAAAAAAAAATACCCACAACATTTTCTATGAAATCTGAATTCCCAAGCAAGCCCATGGGGGAGAATAAATGTATCAATGGTCATTCCAGTACTGAGCAGCTTCTAATTCTTCTCTAAATCTGAATGTATTAATAAAAACAGTTTCTGCTTGTCTAATACTGCATGAAATCTTTGGGTGCTGACCTGGGTTAATTTAATTGCTTAAGAATGGAGCCTTTCATCCTGATTTTATTTTAGAGTAATTTGTATTCACAGGCATGGGTGAAAATTTTTCAAATGATTAAAATCAACAATAACAGCAAATCTTGAATACACAGAGGAATATTAGAAAAGAGAGGATGACACCCAGGAAATGTAAATCTTTCTAATGATTCTTGTGTGGCACAGCGATCTGTTTATCTTCCTGAAAACAAACATTTCCTGCTCTTCAGTGTATGTAATCCCATCCTTCATTTCATATAAATACTTCCAAAAAAGATACTCATTCTATTTAGACTCATCCATCTTAATTGCTGTTTTTTTCAAGATGCTGGCTAAGATGATTATCAAGCTTTACAGAGCTTCTTGTCAGCTAAAAGCAATTCCTTCCCAAATTACTAATGTTAATAATTCTGTGGATGTGTTTTTGAGCACTGCCCTTCTGTGTGACTCTGCTGGGATGAGTGCAGTGAAATTCTTTGTTCAAGTCTCTCTTGAAGTTGTGGATTAACTTCCAACAATTCACCATAAATCAATATATTTTTGTTTTCTGGAGATGGTGTTTTCCTGTTTTAGAAATAATCTAAAAAAAATTTACTTAGTAGTTTGTATCAAAATGCAGGTTCTTGGTTTGCACAGTAAAGTGTAGAGATTTGAGGAATCTCACAATTCCTTAAATTTCAGAGTGCTGATAGTTTTATTTAGCTGAAATATATGCCCTGAGCAGTCTCTCCTCTTCCTTGTATGATGTAGAACTGATCAAACCTTTCAAAAGGGTTTTCCATGGGATGTGTTTCTTATTTTTTTCTTCCAGTTCAGTATTAAAAACAATCAAACAAAACTCAGACTCGCCAACAACCTTTGTTAGGTGTGTGCTTTTTTATGTCCCACTCCTACACCTACCTCTCAAACTTCTTACCACCTTTCCAACAGTGTATCAACACACCAAATCACATTAATTTGGCCTAAAATTTATTCAAAAACCAGCTCTCTTAACAAAGACCTTCAAACTTAAAAATAGGCATTTGAAATAATAAATGGTTTACTTAATAAATAATAATAAATAAGTGTCATTTGTAAGGCTGGCATTTATTTTTCAGTCCTTAATGCAAGTTCGTAGGAAACACCTTGTAGTTAGCACTCTGTCATCAAAACTGTGTACAGGAAAGGTTTGGCTGTTGATTTTTTAATGAGAAAACTTGAGGCAAAAAGTAGTAGGAGAAAGTCAATAATTGGAGCAAAAGAGCAAAAGCAGCTTGCAGTACAATCCTGACTGAATTTTTAAATGCAGTGTTTGCATGGGTAGGAATAGACTCTGAATGTGTTGTCCTGCACTAAATTTAAGAAATTTGATTTGCTCCTTCTGCCATTGTTTTATGTTAAATGTCAAGAGTCCCAAACATAATTGCTTTGAAGGGGTCCAATATTTACATATTGAGTGGAAAAAGTGCAAGATTTTGATTTTTGATAGCTAAATCCTAAACAGCATCTAAACACTGAAGTGATACAACCAATCTTTGCATGAGGGCTCTTTCTGCTGCTAACACTATATTATCATGTATATTAAATCATTTGGCCATCCTGGTCTTGATTTTAAATTCACAATAATTGGCCAGACTGGGCTTTGCACGAGTTTAACTCAGTTGGTGAATAAGACAATTTATTTGAGCCAAGTGGAAATCTGGTGTGGTTGTGGCTGCTGGTGGAGCAGGACCAGCAGCTGCAAGTTGTCGTCTGCTCTTCATGATGGGCCAGTGCTGCTGCCTAAAAAAGATCCCTGCAGATCAAAAAAAGCCCTGTTCTTGTGGAAAAGGAGATGCAGTGGCAGCTCTGGCAGAGAATCTTTCCAGTACAGTTTTGTAACAATCAAATAAATAGGGTTTTATATATCTTTTATCCTGGTGCCCCCTCCAAAACTTCACACATTTGCATTAAAGAAAGTATTGTTTTCAATTAGTCATCATTCTGTCATCCTGGTGGGTAATCCCCATAAAAAAACAAATCACATAATTTGCCTTGATAGATAAATCTTACTAAAGGTTTTGCTCAGTGATGCAGAATTATCTTCTAAATAAAGTGATTTTACAGCAAACTGCCTTATGTTAACTCACTCCAGAATGTACCTGGCTTAATCTTTTCCACTGCAAAAATGTAATTCCCTTTGAAATTAAAAGGGAGTATTTTCTCTGATGAGCCAGAACTGCGTTCTTCATAACAAAAAGAAAAGACAAGAAGAAGGAAAATCAGGTATTTCCTTCCTTCCTTGATAATGACATTCACACAGTTTACAGCAAATACCAGAAATGAGAATTGATCTAGAAACAGTGCAGGAGATGCATTCATATTTAAATTAAGCTTTAATCAATTAACACGGTTAATAAAAAGAGGTTCATTATAGCTAAGATAAAAGAACACAAACAATACCCAGCCCAAGTATAAACACGCTCCTTGAAGCAGCAGTAGGAGCAGTACTTAGCCTAATGTGCAAGCTTTCAAGTGGCAGAGTGGAGGAATTTTTATGTTTAGTTTGACTAAATGCTTGTTCTTTTAATCCTTTTTTTCTGCTTTGACTGTGGTACTTAACAAACATTTCCACTCATAGATACTAATCTTTATATTACTGTTCCCAGTCTCTGGAGTCTCCTAGGTTGTACTGTGGATGGTATTTTTGCCAGCTGTTACACATTCCCTGTGGTTACTGCCCAAAACTTCTCACATTGTACACTCAGCTGTATTTGCATATTTTTGGACTTTTTGTGAGTCAATCCTTGTGGTTTTTGGTTTTTTTTTTTTTGGCTACTTGGAGATGTACAGATTTCTACTGATTTTATGCATTGCTCTGAAGGCAAAGAAATTAAACTGCATCCCTGAAGACTTATGTTGAGTGGTTTTCAACATTTCTAAGTAGCATTTGTGAAGAACAACCATTCTCTGCTTGAGCAGTATTTAGTGGGAAAGGAAATTTGTGTTACAGGGCTTTGTGTTCTCTAACACTTATGCTGGAGAATTTTGGCATTTTTTAAAGGCTTCCCTTTTAATAATTAAAGAAAACAGTTTAGACGTGCTTGTTAAGAAGCTGACTGAAAAGATCTGCTCTTTTTCTTTTTTAATTTTTAGCAGTAATAGCCTACTGAGATAATTGTTCTTAAAATGTAGTATGGAATTATGCTGTTAAGGATGACATCTCTGTTAAATAGCTCATTCTTACAAATACAGCCTGAAGTCCATATATTTAGTGTTAATTAATGCATTTGGGTTTTAGTAAAAAGCTTATTTTGTGTCTCTTTGCTCTAGTCAGAATGAGCTGAAAACCAATTTAATGTCACTTTGTGTTTCAGACACACCAACTTCTCCTTGGCACCTGCTGTTCTGTTCTGCCAATTGCCACTTAGTGCTGGGAATATATATCAGATTCCTTTCTTTTACATTTCTAAGGCTTTTCTTGGCTGTCACTGCCAGTTGAGGTTATTTCCCTTCAAATTTTGTGATTTTGTTGTTTCCCTCACCCCAGTGTTAAGCTTAATCCAGAGTTAATGTTACTGTGTTGCTATTCAGAAAACAGATGCTGATGGTTGCAATGGCAAGAGACAGTGGGTTAGGAAGGAGTATTTAATTTGCAGCAGGAGGGGAAAACAGCCTGAACTTTGCCATGGGGGAGAAAAGCACAACCCCAAAATCAGGGATCAGGTAGGCAGACAAATGCCTGGTGCTGGGGTGATCAGGAAGGTTTAGGTGCCATATGCAGTGACATAATTAGGTGTATTACTCATGGTTCTGTTGAAACAAACAAAGGGAGGAAAAAAAATGTTGATGTCTCCCCAACTAGATCTGTCTGTGGAGTGTGTGGGACAGAAGTAGCTGTTAGTTCTGTGTGGGATGATGGTGCTCTCTGTTCTTCTGACAAAAAAATCTAGAACAGCAGGAGGAGGACAGAGATGGATCAGCTCCTGGTGAAGCCTGGGAAAAAGCCAGTGCTTACTTCTAGTTTGACCAAAGGAGGTTTCTGGAAATGTTCTCTTTTGCCATGTCTGGAGTTCTGTCTCTGACCAAAAGGCTGTTTGAATTACCATCTGTCCTGCTTTGGCAGATCCCCAGTGATGAAATTCCAAAATAAATATGCATCCAAAAAGGAGTGTGGCCAGCAGGTCGAGGGAGGAGATTGCCCCCTTTGGTCTTTTGAGGCCCCACCTGGAGTGCTGGGTACATTTTGGGTGCCCTCAACATAAGAAGGACATGGAACTGCTGGAACAAGTCCACAGGAGGCCACAAAGTTGAGAAGGGGACCAGAGAACGTCCCATGTGAAGACAGGCTGAGGGAGTTGGGGCTGGAGAGGAGAAGATTGTGTGGAGACCTCACAGCACCTTCCAGTGTCCAAGGGGCTACATGAAAGCCAGAGTGGGATTCTTCATTCTTCATGGGACTGTGGTGGTGGGACAAGAAATAATAGACTAGACTGAGAGGTGAAATTTAGGTTAGATATTGGGAAGAAATTCTTCCCTGTGAGATCCTGGCACAGGTTGCCCAGAGAAGCTGTGGCTGCCCCATCCCTGGAAGTGTCCCAGGCCAGGCTGGATGGGGCTTGGAGCACCCTGGGATAGTGGAAGGTGTCCCTGTCCATGGCAGGGAGTGGAACTGGATGAGCTTTAAGGTCCCTCCCAACCCAAACCATTCTGTGATTCTGTGTCTGTGTTCTAGCATAGCACAGTACCCTTGTAATGCACAGAATATGCTCTGCTGGAGAGTGATGTGTGACCCCTGAGTGGATGAGGTGCTTGTTCTCCAGTGGCAGGTACACCCTGTGTATGACCATCAGAAGAAAACTTTGAATCTCATGTTAGCTGTAATGAGTTGAAAGCTCAGTCCCTTGCTATTAGAAAAAAACCCCAAAAGATAGAAAGCAGCCTTTCCACAGACTCCATCAAATCTCTCACACAAGTTGTTTGTAGTAACACAATTCTGTTCTTTTTCTGGTGTGGTATTTTTTTAGGATTTTTTTTTTCCGTATTGCTGTGCAAAAGGTACACAATAGAGATAAACATAGATGAAATACAGGCTTTACCTTCTAACTGTAGATGAAATACAGGCTTTGCCTTCTCAGTCTCTCTACAATGTTCAGGGGATACAGGGACTACAAAGGAGGTTAAAAATTGGCAGGACTTCTGGACTTCAATGGTTGTGGGGGAAGATTGATGGCCACCAGTTGCAAGGGAGTTCTGCAGGGCTTGGGGTCAAGCTGACCTTTTTTAATGTCTTGTCACTGGTCTGGGCAGGAAGGGTGAAATGCAGCCTCAATAAATTTCCAGACAACACCAATTTGGGGGGAAGGTCGATGTGCTCAAGAAGTAGGGCTGGCACTATCTCAGCAGGTGGGGAAATGGGCTGGCAGAACCAAGTGAAGCTCAGCAGAGGCCAGTGCAGAGTCGTGCAGTGGGATGGAGTCACCTGGTGTTGTGATATGGGCCCTGTGGAGGCTGACTGAGCACTGCTCTGTGGGAAGAAGGTGAGAGTCCTGCTGGAAAATTCAGAACATGGGGCTGGAGAGCCACATCATGGGAGAGAAGGCCAAAGTCATACTGAGCTGTTTTTGGTGGATTTAGCATAAGAGTGAAGAGAGAGCGAAGAGAAGTGAGAGTTTCTCTCTAAGCAATCATTGGAAAACCACATCCTCAGTACTGAGTCCTTTTTGGGGCAGTAGTACTGGAAAAAATTCTTACCCTACTTCGAATGTGGCCCTGCTTTGGTGAGGAGCTGGGCTAGAGGTCTCCAGAGGTCCCTTCCAGGCTAGATTAAGTTATGATGATGCATGCAACAACTACAAAGATGGTGAAGGCTCTAGAGGGGCCCTACAAGGAGTGGCTGAGGTCACTGGGCTCGTATCCTGCGGGGACACCTCCCCATGCTCTGCAGCTTCCTCACGAGGGGAAGGAGATGGGCAGCGCCAGTCTCTGCTCTGTGTGACCAGGAACAGGACCCAAGGGAATGGCTGGAGCTGTCCCAGGGGAGGTTTAGGTTGGATATCAGGGAAAGGTTCTTCCCCCAGAGGGTGTTGGGCACTGCCCAGGCTCCCCAGGGAATGGGCACGGCCCTGAGGCTGCCAGAGCTCCAGGAGCGTTTGGACAATGCTCCCGGGGAGTCACAGGGTGAGATTGTTGGGGTGCAGGGCCAGGAGTTGGACTGGAGGATCCTCATGGGTCCCTTCCAGCTCAGGATAGTCTATGATTCTGTGCTAATTTTGGAATTTTAAGTTGGCGATGGAGATTTTATAGTGTGTGAAATGTGCAAAATAAACAACCTAAATAAAGCACCCTTCAGGGAATACTCTCTTCTGTCTTTCTGAGTGAGAATTCATAGGTGCTCTGAATTTGCAATCTCACCAGGATGCAAATGGATATTCTTTGCTGTTCACAACATAAGCCTGAGTGCAATGGAATGGCATGAAGAAGAAGAAGTTAATTTCATTATTATTCTTACTGTTCAAGACAGGCCCTCCCAGAAAATTAAGTAGTATCCATTCTGGGGAAATTTTGATTTAATCTGTGTATATATAGAGTGGAAGATTGCTTGCTTCGGTTTTCAGCTGTTTTTTATGGGCAAGGTTTTCATTAAAAAAAGATATATTAGTTGTTATAGAGAAACCAGAGCACTAACTCACCACATATGTCTGAAGTATTTTACTTCCTTCACTTACAGTACTTTACATTAACTGAAACAGAAACTTCTGGGAATCGTTTTGCTTTGGTATTTAGTGATGTATGAGATTGTTTTCAGTGCTGTTTATGGCAGTTCACAAACAATAACATTACCCCGAGGAAGCAGCTCTTGGTGGCTCCATCAGCTGGAGCACCAGCATCTCTCCCTTGGCTCCTGGAAGCCTGGGGAGATCAGCTACCTAGGAGAAGCTCAAACATTGTGCCACCTGCATTTGTAGCTGCCTGCTATCTTGTTTTGGTATCCAGTTAAGGATTATTTAAATCCTTTTGTGTTATTTCTCCTTGTACAATGTCTTAGTCGTTGGAGAAAAAAACTGAAGGAAGATAATACTGAAGTTTCTATTCCAGATGTGGTATATAGTAAGGTGAGAAATAAAACTTCCAGGTGTTTCATTCCCTCAGCTTGATCATAGAATGGTTTGGATTGGAAGGGACATTAAAGACCATCCAGTTCCAATCCCTGCCATGGGCAGGGACACCTTCCACTCTCCCAGGTTGCCCCAAGCCCTGTCCAGCCTGACCTTGGACACTTTGAGGGATGGAGAGTCCAGAACCCCAGAACTGGTTACAAAAGCTGTAGAGCCTCACTAGAGCAATTGCTACCTCACTTCTCCTCTTTCTTCCCCCCTCCCCCCCACCCCAGCCAGTACAACTTGCTGCCTGCTCTGTGGTCGAGTTCCTTTGATAACTACATCTTAAACACTGCCACTTTTAAGATTGTTAACAAATTTTTAAACCAACAACAAGTGTCAAGAAAATAGTGCGTTAAATATCAGCTCAGAATTTCCCTTTGTCGAGTGTATGCTGTTTGTGGTGCCAAGGCTCGTGCTCTCCTGCAGACCCAATAAAACAGCACAAAGTACAAAGAGCCCAGGGATTTCACAGGAGTTTTTGTATTACTCTAGTGTGGTGTGCCCTCATGTGGTTAAATGCAATATCTTCCTTGAATCAGTCCGACACCCTTTGGATTTATTCTCTGTTCTGCTAAAGAATTGGGAGAAATAAAGGCTGCTGGGGGAATGGGAGACAGTTTGACACCAAGTAGGTTTTTGTTTTTTGGTGTTTTTTTTGTTTTACAGCTCTTAAGTGATTTGGTTCTTTAGAGATGAGTATAAATACATTTGCATTTGCTTTTAATTCAGCTACATATGTGTGTGTTTCCTTTGTTTTGTTTCTTTTTTGAGATTTTGAGGATCCATTTAGTAATATTTAGATCAATGTGGCTTCATTTCTGACTGATTAATGTGAATAACTCAGAGTATGGAAATGAAAACTTGTTGATTTTCTCCCACCTAATGCATAATACCAGTAATCTTTTATTTTTGATGCCCTTTGAGTACCACGAGACTTAATTTCGTGATAATAGCACATAGCTATTGACTCTATATCTCACATTTTGCATGTGATGTGTTTGTAGGCTTGACTGTTAGCTCTGTATTCAGTTTTGGAAGGAATCAGAGTTATAGTTATATATTATTAGTTGCTACTTTATACTTTTTACTTTGTACTTTTTGTTTTATCATGCCTGTAGGTTGTGGGCAGCTTTTTTGGGGACTTTATATCCTTACAGCAAACTGATGATGACTTTTCTTCTACATCCAAAAGTAGTGCAACAAAGTTTTGCCCAGAATTAAAAGTTGGTAAAATTGGAGAAAAACACACACTTATGGCATCAGTGACATTTACTGTTTTAATTAACAAGGAAAATAACAGATGTCAGCAGGGAGGTTGCAGTAGTAATAACTTATTAACTGTGAGAAGTTAAATAAAGTTATTGCATGCAAAAAATTATTTCATCCTCAATTGCTGCTCAGTGGTTGCCAAAATCATTTAACACAGCACTGGAAGTTGACATTTCTGGCTGTTTTGAGGTCACTGCCTTTAATGTATATTTACTGATTATCAGGTAGACTCCAGTTGTCTGATTAGTTTTAGCTGAGGTAAGATAAACTTCCTGTTTTAATCTTTAAAGGAACGTTCTTTGAATCATAGTCTGTTAAACCACTGCTGAGTTGCACGGAGATGATCATTTGGAGCCAAATAAGTTGCCTTTAGTGGTTTCAGCATTTCAAGTTCCCACATGGATACGTGATATTGTCTCACTTGGACAATGAGAAACAGAAGGAAGATAGTGGCAGGATCACAAGCAGAATGGATTTGTGTCTGCAAATGCTGCTCCAATTAAAATTCAATCTGTGCTATATAAAACCCAGAAGGATCCTTGATTTAGAGCTTTGGAAGACTCAAAGGTTTGGAGATGCCAAGTCCGTTTAGGCACACAGCTCTGGGAGTGGAATCCATAAACAGAAGTTACATGATTAGTTCTCCCTTTCAACACGTGGAGAAGAGAAGAGAGATGCTTAGGAGTGAGACTTAGAAGATGTTGTGGGAGAGATGTGAAAGGGAGCTTTTGGAACATCCCTTTCCTATCCCTTTCCAGAATTTATATGCTGAACTCTGAGCCTGAAGGGGGGAGCTTACATCACATGGTGATTTATAGAGCACAAGTTTGCTTGGAGTTAGTCTCAAATCTTCCTTCAGGGTTAAAAAAATGGCTTATTCCTCTCATTTCAAGCCCAAGCACGTTGGTTTTGCAGCCCACCTTATAAAATACACCAGGTGTTAAGGTGTTCACCCACGAAGGAAGAAGACTTGGCTCACTTCTCGCTGAGCCCGAGGAACTTCAAACACACATTTCTTACCCCCAAGACAATTCTGTGCCCCCCAGTTCATGGCCTGGCTCCTAAGGTGGTCATCCTGCCAAAAATAAGCCAAAGTGGGGAAGAATTCTTGTTCCTCTTTTCAGCTTAGTATGATCATGATCTACTCTTATGCATAATGAAGAAAGAGGTGACAGAAAATGCATGTTTAACACAAGCCATAGACATGAATTTTTGAAATGGTACAGCTTAACTTGCTTGGCATAACATAAAAAAAAATGCAATAATGGGAATTTGTGGATTCTCTGCTGCATCTAGCTGTTGGACCTGACTGGGATCAAGCCCTTTTGGGCAATTAGAAAACCCTCAGTGAGTTACACATTGAGAAGAACATCTTAAAATTTAACTTTGATCTTTTTCTTGCATTTAAAGGCATTGAACAGATTTTTTAGGAGTCAGATTAAGCCAATGGTTTTGCTAAAGAATGTGTACTTGCTCCAATTAAACACCTGCTTCAGCTTCCTTCTCTTGGTGAAAACTGGAATGGAATTATTTATTTCTTAAAAGTGAGGTTTTGAAATCCTGCCAGCACAGAGACAGAGAGGGGATCTTGTAATGGATGTTGCTGCTTGTGCTGCCAGTTCCAAGAGATGGTCAACTCTCAGAGTTGGATGGTGTGAGGAACCTCAAGTACTGTACAGGAGCAAGTGAATTCTTGGGAAACTTGAAGAATGTAGATCTTCTGTCTTTCATGAGTGGAATATTAACATAATCTCTTTTTCCTGTCTACCAGGTAACTCCTGGAATTCATATTTGGCCTCTAAATAGCATCACAGTCCTTTAGTGCCAATTAATGGGAGAAAGTTGTCACAAAAGGAGAATTTAATAATCTTTGCTCCTAATTTATTACAAATTAGAGGCAAATTGTATTATGGGAGACATTTTATTAGCTTAATTTATATTGATTCTTGTTTCAGTTATGGGAGAGTTGGTGAAACTGCAGGTTTTTATGACTTGTACACATTTGTCATGAAGATTTGTAGGAGGAACATAACCGTGATTCTTCATTTAATTGTGTTTTTCTATTCTTCTTTTTCTTAACGATATGTTTTGTGAAAACATATTTCAGGTTTGTATGTCTGTTATAGAAATTTTTCATAGTTTTTTCGGGAAGATTTGTAGGAGGAAAGTAAGTGTGGGGTGGTTTATTTATTTTTTTATCCTTTTTGATAGCATAACAAGTATTCAGAAATTCCAGTGAGAATTAATACTTGCTGAAGAACTTTCAAAGTGCCTTATATAATATTCATTCACATTGGCCAGGATGCAAACCTCTTCCCGTGGTGGGAGCGCTGATAAGAAAAATAAAAATTAACAGCAACGGTGTTGCTATCTCCAAATTACATCCTAAAGGTACATCATGTGGGCAGAATAGAAATATGCAGATTTGTTCAGGAATTAGCATTTGGCAGCAGAAACGTGGATTGGAGTGTAGCTGTCCTCAAGCTACACTGGACTAAAATATCCTGGCTCTAATCAGTGTTGCCTCAGTTTTCTCGGTGCTTCCCAGCCAAAAGGTAGGTGTGGCACTGGCATTTTGTAGCATCCCAGCTAATAATTTATGCATTAGAGAGAGTGCTCTGCTTATTTCTGAATTCCTCCAACCTGCAGGTGTTTGCAAACACTGCGGGGAGCTGGAAGGAGTACAAAAAGCTGGGTTCAACCACTGGAATTCAGCGTGGATAGGCAAAGTTCTGTTCATCAATGAGAATTCAAATATCCACATAGAATAGGCAGAGAATTTCAGTTTTATGAATTAGGTAGACAGCTGGTGCTAATCGTGTGGAGATAATTACAAGAGTTAATTATGGAAGCTGTTATGATTTATGGGGTAAGGATGGTGGCAAATTACTCAAGTTGATAGGGAAAATTGAAGAACAGTTATTATCAAAAAATGGAGTTGTGTTACAGACTGAATCATGCTCAGCAGAACATCTGTGTTCACACATATTGGTGTAATAGGGAAAAAACCCTTTTTCTTTGTGTGGCACTAGAGAATAAGCACAAATATGGGAAAAAAACCAAACAACCCAACAAGTTTTCTGCTCCTCTGCACAAATATGGAAAAAAATCCAACTTAGCTGCTTTTCTATTTTGCATATGAATGAAGTGTAGTTGTTGAAAGCATTTTCTCCTGTATTTTGCTCAGTGATACCTTGCAGTTGGAGTGGGACCAGCTAATGAGCTACTGCTGAGAGACACATCATAAGTTAAGTTTTTGGTGTGCAGAGCCAGGAATTTATATGGCAAAATTCCATCTCTGTTTGCTCTGCTGCTGGATGGTCCAAGGGAAGGGCACAAACACAGTGCTCAGGTCTTTTCTCCACCTCCCTTTGAGCAGGGAATCAAATCAAATCTTCCTACGGCTGTGCTGGTGCTTTAACCTGCAGCACACTCTGCTTCTCTCACCAGGTATTTTGAAAGGTCTCTTCTGCCAAAAGAAACAGCAAAAAAAGCAAAGCCAGCCATGAGACAGTTTGGAAAAAGAGGTTTTGTGTTTTCCAGGCAGTTCTAATGATTTTTTTTTTCTTTTGATAAAACAAACTTCTCTTGGAAACAGCAAGGTTTTGAGTGCTTGAGGGGTTACTGTTGTACGGCCAGTGAGGCAATGAGATGGAGCAGTGGAGTGGAAGGGCAGCTGATATCTAGAAGTGAAAAGGCCCTTCCACTGAAATGTCAGGCCTGTCTTTGCTCAGGTCATTGAGTGTTTCCAGCACCTTGGTGATCTCTGAGTGCATGAGAAGAGATGAATAACTCATAACTTTTCATGTCCAAGAAATGCCACCGGGAAGAACAAATAATATTTGCTTGAAAATACAAGGGGCATAGGGGAGAATAGTATAGTCCTTTTACATTGATTTCACCTGTCAAAGCCTGAGTCAAGTATTTGTGTGAGTGGTTTTCAAAATGGACATGTTTGCAGAGATGTATTTGATTTGCCTGCTTTGG
Source organism: Erpornis zantholeuca (assembly GCA_013400515.1). Lineage (NCBI taxonomy): Eukaryota > Metazoa > Chordata > Aves > Passeriformes > Timaliidae > Erpornis > Erpornis zantholeuca. The sequence goes on from VZTN01028467.1 coordinate 380,044, forward strand.
TTTATTAAAAAGAAGGAAGCATATAAATGCTGTCCACCCTCAGAAAAAACTCCAACAGCCTCTGTCATTGATATTTAAATTCATAGAATCACAGAATCATAGAATGATTAGG
>VZTN01028471.1:1691-41842 GCA_013400515.1 Erpornis zantholeuca
TGGGTGTGAGGGCAGTGCTGCCCTGGGTGTGAGGGCAGTGCAGCCCTGGGTGTGAGGGCAGTGCTGCCCTGGGTGTGAGGGCAGTGCTGTCCATGGGTGTGAGGGCAGTGCTGTCTCTGGGTGTGAGGGCAGTGCTGCCCTGGGTGTGAGGGCAGTGCTGTCTCTGGGTGTGAGGGCAGTGCTGCCTTCCCAGCTGGGATGTGAAGCACCTGAGCGAACCTGGGGAGAAGGAGGTGAGGCATGGATGGAGAAAGCCTTTCCTGGCGGTTCCAGGCCTTCCCAGATGCAAGTGGCAGAGGCTTCCTCGCCTTCCATGCGTGTTTAACCTACAGCAGGATGACGCCGGGGCTGTGGAAATCTCAATATTTCTTCTTGGAGCGACTGAAGGCATTGCTGAGGTTGCAGCTGCTCTGCCAGGATCTCATACTCGGTGTTATCCTTGACATTCAGTGCTGTCCTGGTGATGTTTTCCCATTAAAAGCTGCTCTCCTTGTGGAGGAAGGAGGAGTGAGGACAGGTGTTGCTGAGAGCTGCCCTGGTTCTTAGGGCCTCACCAACAAAAACTCAGAGTCCGTTGATTGAGAGATCAGAAATCAGAAGGCTTTATTATGAATAGATAATTAGATTAAATATTAATATAAAAAGGAAGATAAAAAGAAGGAGAGAGAGATCCCCTCAGCCTGCTCAGCTGCTCGGATCCTCTGTCCCTGTGTCCATGTGAACAGAACAGAACCAATGTCAGTGTCCAATACAAAGTATGAAAACAAACCCCAAAATAGAAATTCTTCTCTTTGGCCAAAGAGATAAGAGGAAAAACAACCTGAGATATTGATAAGAAAACAGCTGTGACAAACCCAGTGCTGTGAGGATCAATGTGGCATAAAAATGCCTAGAAAAATCATTCCAGGGTTAGTGACAGACAGGCACTGGCAGTGGTGCTTTGCTGTGACCTGCTGGCCACCAGGGGGGCACGGGCACGGGCAAGGACAGCTCTGTCCCCTCCCAACAGCTCTGGGGACACTGCAGACACATGGCAAGCGTGGGCAAGGGGCAATGTCGGAGTTTACTTGTTTCCCTGACAGTCCCTGGCTTAGATTTCTTGCTTCTTCTGTGTCCCATGTCCCAAAAAGATGAAACAAGGCTTCTTTTCTGCTTTTTCAAGGTTGTTTATTTTTCTCTTATCAGAAGCTTGGAGGCACAGCCAGGGCTGTGACCTCCAGGAGCACAAGTGCAGAAAAGGGCAATGGCTACTCACAACAGCTACCTTTGATATCTAATACTGACCATTAAGAAAACTCCACGTACTTTGTTTTGTTTCCAACACCAGTAAATCCTCATCTTACTGATATGTCTTTTCAATACTAACTTTTTTCCACCAACCAACACACCACAGGAACTGGTGTCAGAGGAGAGAGGAAGAGAAGAGAAGAGGAAAGAAGAAGAAAGGAGAAGAGGCCAACACCCAAAAAATCTCCATCTTGTCCCTATATAATACATAGAGCAAGATCCTAAAACTACAACTAAACTCTCTGTGGTTCACTAAACAAAAATCTCTTCACCTCTCTGGTGCATTCAGGTTCTCCCAAAAGTGGAGGGAGCTTCTCCAAAAGCCTGGGTCGCTGGCTAGTCCATTTTTGAGGAGGTCTGGGGGCTAAAGAAATTCCCAGAGGAGCAGGAGAAGCTTTCAGGCTTCCCTGGACTCCAACAGTGCCACGTGCTTTGTGCTTCCCTCATGGAGCAGCCAGAAATAATTAACTCAGCCTCGCAAGCTGGGAGCTGAGAAACCTCGAGAAAGTTTTGTAAACCATCTGGGATGTTTTGAAGGTATTTATCTCAATGGGATTTGTTGGTTTTGTTAAATAGAATAATGGATTTGTCTGTAACCAACCAGTTGTAACTAGTCTTGTCTCTCTGCTCCTGACCAGGCAGGCTCAAAGGGGCTGCCAAGTCAGAGAGAGCAGCTGGATCTCTTTTAGAGATCTCTTTGTCCTGTCCACTTGTTTGCCTTGCATGAAATAAAAAAAAAAAAAAAAATTAAAATTTTACCTTCTGATCTAAAGTCATTCTTATACTGCAAAGGGCCAAACCTGGCCAGGAATGACAGCAATGTGCCAGATGGGAACTCCTGCCCTGCATGGGACATCTTGTGGCCCCTGTGGGGCCGGGCCAGGGGACAAACGTGGCTCTGGAGCACTTGCATAACAAGCAGAGCATCTCAGTGGGCTCTGCTGAGCTGCAGCAGGGCTCAAATGCTGCCTCTCCTCTATAAATAGAGTGAGTAGGCCAGTTTGCCTTGAGACAAGAATCTTCCCTCCCCCGAGAGCATCCGAAACTTTCATGCCTGATGGAGCTGGAGCTGCTAAAGAAACTGATTCCTCCCTGTTAATTGCCCCCCTGGTCTTCCTTCTCCCTTTGTTTGGGGTTTTAAGGTCAGCAGCAGGTCCTGTTCCAGCCAGGGGAGGGTGAGGAGGCTTTGGGGATGGGTTTTGGAGGTATTTATTGGGGGATCTGATGGTGGATATCAGAGGATCCTTCCACAGGTCGTTTCCTAGGAAAGGAGAACCTGGGACTCACTCAAGGAACAATTTTGCAGAGCAGCCGTGGGAGATTTCCTCCTGATAAAGGCAGGGACTGTGAAGGGTGAGTGGTTGAAGGACTGCCTGGGTTGGAGAACCATGGAAGCATTTCCAAAGTGGATTTGAGCTGCCAGACCAAATTTTGAGAGCCCGGAGGGCCAGAGCTGTGGTGGGGGCTGTGCTCTGCCCTGTGCCTGTCCCTCACTGTCACAGTCCCTGCGATGCCTTAAATGGCACCTAAAACCAGAGAGCAGGCAGGGATAAAGGAATCAAGGAGGGATTGATTGGAAAGGCCTTCAGAGGTACACTCTGGGCTCCAGAGGCTCCTGCCTCAGTGCATCCCAACATGGACAAGGACAGCTCCCGAGTTCTTCCCACTTGGATCTCAGCATCAATTCCCCAAGCAGAAGCCAGGCAAGGATGGAATTTGCCCAAGCTTGCCCCCCTGTTGCCAAGATTGTGGTTTGCAGTTGTTAGGCCTAGGAGGGTCTGGGTGTCCTTGGAGAGCTGGAGAGGCTTTGTTGTGTGTGTGTGAGCATGAGAGAACAGCACTGAACGAGCTCCAGGGAACTGCAGAGTGACACTGGGCAGGGCAGGGCTGGGAACATAGAAAAGTTCAAACCTAAGGCATCACCTTTGGGTGTGGGGTTTGGTGCCTCTGCCCCCCGAGGGCTGAGTGAGGCTGGCACAGGCTCTGCCACAGCCTTTGCTCGGCACTGACCCCCCCGTGCCCATCTCCAGCCCTGCTGGGGCCTCGTGGGGTGTTTGGCACCGCAGGCTCCTGCCAGCAGCAGTGACCCCCCTGCAAAACCCAAACTGGGGTGAGCCAAACTGAAACCTACTTTTGGGTTCTGGAACCCAAAGTGAGCCGAGCCTTAAATAAATTCCCATAAATTCTCTTGCTTGGATGTTCCAAGTTCAACCTTTTTTTTTTTCTTTTTAAATTTTCGATTTTATTTTATTTTTGCTGCTCTGTTAATCCACCCCCTGAGAACTTGGCTGAAATTTAGAGCACCACCCCCCCCTTTCCCTTTTCCCAGCTTGAAAAGATCGCTGTGTTAAAGGCTCTGAGAGGCTGCTTAAACACCGATTCGTTTCCAGTCATTCCTGCTGAAAGGGATAATGCTCAGGAGCTAATTATTTGGGGATGTTTTAGACCATTCCTGCAGCCAGGTGTTCTGGTTCTTATTTCTCACTTGGCCCCGGCTCTGCCTCCTGCCAGCTTTTCCCATCAGTGCTGCGTTCTCAGGGACCTGGAAAATGCTTTGGATTATCCAAGCCAGGCTGCCCTGCTTCCCCTGATAACAGGAGCTCAGCTCCTGTCTGCTCAGCCCCAGAATCTGCCCTGGCTCTCCACTGCCTTTCACAATCGTGCTGTGACCTCAGATTTCCGTTTTCTTCAGTAAATGATTCCCTTTTAGGGACTTCTGAAAGGATTTGAGGGAGGGGGAGGCCTCTGCAGACTTGGAGCTGCCTGTGTGCAGCTCGGTTCTTGCTGAGCTTCCTGCGTGTGCTGGGGAGAGGAATAAAAATAATAAACTGCCTGGTTTGCCCAGGAGCTGAATAAAAAAATGTATAAAATGGTGTGTCTGTGATATATATATATATATTTATACATATATATAAAAACACACACACATATAAAAATCTGATGAACTGCAAATGTTCCTCTTGAACTTAAAACCAGTTTTGGAGCCTTGATTCCTGCCCATCTTTGGAAGTGCTCAAGGCCAGGTTGATGGAATTCTGAGCAACCTGGGATAGGGAAAAGTGTCCCTGCCCATGGCAGAGGGGAATGAGATGAACTTTAAGGTCCCTTCCACCCCAAAGCAGCCTGTGATGCCATTATTCCTCTCTTTTCTCTCTGTCAGGGATCTGTGGCCTCGGCTGGAGGCAGAGCTTTCCCCTCAGGTGGGAGGATGGGAGTGAGGTGCATGTCCCTGTTGAGGCCAGGTTTAGGCAGAGCTGGTGACAGCCCCTATGCCATGAGACACTCATTGCGTGTGTTCATCATTCCTGCCCCGGGGGTGGGCACAGGAAAGCCTCACAAACTCTGCTGTGGGCATTTTTGGGGCAGGGAACCTCTCCAGGTGTGGGAATGGTGGTGGGCGAGCAGCAATCCCCAGGAACAGGCAGAGCAGCCACTCCCAGCGGGAGATAAAGACCCACTTAAGGACAATCATTCTTATTTTTCCCCCTCATAAACACCTCGCCACGTGTTTTTGTGTTTGTTTAACTTGTCCTGCTGCCTCCTCGCTTTCACCCTCATTCCTTGTCTGTCTGGGAAGCGGGTCTGGCTGCCCTTTAGGAGTTATCGCTTTTGGTTTGCAGCACAGCTCTCCGTGTCCTCCAGACAGAGTATTTAGGGATTAGAGGGTATCTGTATTTATTTCGTGCTGCTTTCTCTCTGGCTTACTCACTTTAACACCTTTCAATCCCGCTGAAACATGTTCCCTGTCCCCAGATTTGGAATGGATTCTGCTTCCTCCTTTTTTGGTGGCTTTCCTCGCCGGCTCATAAATTCCCCCAATAAATTTATGGGTGGCAGCTTTAACGTTGTCAGCTGAAAACAGGTTTTAAAAAAAAAGACCGAAAAAAAAAAAAAATCTCTGCGTAAGGAGCCAGCTCGTCCTTAGCTGTGATTCTGATCCCTCCATCCTGAAATTATGGCTTTTTCAGCGGGAGGGGGAAAGAAAAAAAAAATAGAAGCGCCGAGATTGGTTTGCTGCTAGTTTTGCTCTGTCATCCCAAGGTGGATCTGCAGCAGTTACCAGAAAAATCCTCCGGAGATGGAGATGAATCACTGCCGAGTCGAGGCGGGCGCTGGTGGAGCCGGGGGAAGCCTTGTGCTGTCTTTAGGCTCCTCACTAATAGGAACCTGTGGCTTCCTTCTGGGCCACTTCCCATATGGAGACAGACTCGGGAGGCGAACGCTCCATGGAAACATCTCTTTGTCTCTGTTCCCTCTGGGAGCAGAGGGGGATTTGGGGTGGGTTTTAAGGTGCGTGGGGTGGGGGGTACGCTCTGGGGGGAGCGGGACAAGGCTCCTGCCCTGGTGTGGGTGAGGAGGGAGGATTGGGGCACCCAGGGAATGTAACACGCGCTCGGGAACAGCAGAGGGAGCTTGGAGATGGGTGCGGGATCCAGCCCCCGGGAATTCGGGCTTTGCCTGCTTTGGAGGCTCGGGGGGAGCCCAGAGCTTCTCCCAGAGGGAAGGGACACTGGGATCAGCAGGAGCTGGGAGTGTGAGACCTCAGAGGTCATTCCCAGCACGATCCTCCATCTCCTCCTCCTCATCCTGGGAGCTGTGGCTCTTGGACAAGAGCTTGAGAACTTCCCTTTCAGACCCTTAAGCCCAAGCTCAGCTCTGTGTTTTGTGTTAAGTGTTTGGCAGAGCAGAGCTCCCGTCCCTAATCCCTTCTGGGGAGGAGTGGAGTGAAGTGGCACCGTGATCCAGCAGGAACAACACGTGGAATGGGCTCTTTCTCTCAGCTTTCCAGTGGCTTTTTCCATGACCCTGGACTCATGTCCCCCAGGCTTGCCTGGCTGGGGACAGCAGCTGATCCTGGGATGCCAAGTGCTGGAGGAGCTGTTGGAGAAAGCCCAAACCTGTTCTGGGATGGGCACCTGGAGGGATGTGGGGCTGACCCCGCGGCCTTGGCAGGGCCTGCTGCTCTCCACCCGGCCTGTTTCAGCTGTGGATTATCCTGATTTACTTCTAACCATAAAAGTTGGTTGGTCGGTGGTGAAAATAGACCTTGCACGGGGTGTTTTGTGTGGCAGACGAGGGAAAGGATGGATCAGAGGGATGGCTCGGTGCCATGCTGAGCCTGATGAAAAGCTTTCCTTTCAAAGAGCTCCCCTATATTGTTCCCAGCTCTTGTGTTTTGGGAGCTCGTTTGTTGTTTTTCCTCTGTTAATCACTGCTGATAGTTCTCAGTCTAATGATTTTGGGGGTTGTTTTCTTTTGGTTGGGTGCTTTTTCACTTTAGGATGAAGGCTAAAAAAGGCCTTAAATCCCAGTGAACCTGTAAAGCTGCTGGGGGAAGCGAGGGCCCGAGGGCCTGCGCGGCGTCTGTGTGGCACCGCACACACAGGGGAAACGCCAGTGCTGAGCAATCCCCGCGGGAAAAGCTGCCTGGCTTTGTTGTGTGCATTACACAGGCGCTGTCTGCTTCCCTGGAGCCCTGCTAAGCCGGGCCTTACTCACACCCTGCTCCCCGTGCTGTGGAATTCCCGCTCGGCGCCAGGGAACAAAGCCAGGAGGGCTCTGTGGGGTCAGTGTGGGGCAGCTGCCACTGCCCGGAGTGTGAACTGCTCGTGGTGTTTGGGGCACAGAATCACAGAAAATCCTGAGCTGGGAAGGACCCACAGGATCATCAATCCAGCTCCTGGCCCTGCCCAGAGCCCCCAACAACCCCACCCTGTCCATCCCTGGCAGCGCTGCCCAAACGCTCCTGGAGCTCTGGCAGCCTCGGGGCTGTGCCCATTCCCTGGGGAGCCTGGGCAGTGCCCAGCACCCTCTGGGGGAAGAACCTTTCCCTGATCTCAGCCTGAGCCTGCCCTGGCCCAGCTCCAGGCCGTGTTCAGGATGTGTTTGTTGGGCAAGGTGGGCTGGGCTGCTGAGGTTGTGCACAACAGGTGCTGTGTTGTGCAAAGTGCTGCAGGTACTGATCCTATTGCCTCTAGGAGGTGATCTGAGGGAAAATCATGGGAAAATGCTCCCCTTCTTTAAGGGGAAAACATGGAATGATTTGGCTCAGAAAGGATCTTAAAGCTCATCTCATCTCACCCCTGCCATGGGCAGGGACACCTCCTGCTATCCCAGGTTGCTCCAAGCCCTGTCCAACCTGGCCTTGGGCACTGCCAGGGATCCAGGGCACCCACAGCTTCTCTGGGCACCCTGTGCCAGGGCCTGCCCACCCTCCCAGGGAATGGGAGAAGGTAAAATCAGGTCACCCAAACCCGGATCCAAAGCTGGCTCCTGGCTCACTGCAGGCGAAGTGGAGCAGCTTGGCTTAGTTCTGTCTCAATGTCAGTTCGAGCTGATTGCATTAGGAACCACAGCCCTGAGGTGCCTCCAAGCAGGACAGGAATTTCCTACCTTGTCCCAGAGAGACCTGCAAGGATGGGTGTCAGTTCTGAGGAGATGAGGTGGTGGCTCTGCCTCACCTGCTCGAGGCGTGGGTGCACAGAGTCCCCTCTGCCCTGGATGCCCCTGGTCCTGCCTTTATAAGAAAGATCTGAAGCTGATGGAGAGGGAAGAAAATGGTTAAGGGTCTGGAGGGGCCCATGAGGAGCAGCTGAGGAGACTGAGGGCAGAGCTCCCTGGGGGCTGCAGCTCCTCCCGAGGGGCAGCTCCCATCTCTGCTCCCTGGGACAGGGACAGCACCCGGGGAAGGGCTGGAGCTGGGCCAGGGCAGGCTCAGGCTGAGCTCAGGGAAAGGTTCTTCCCCCAGAGGGTGCTGGGCCCTGCCCAGGCTCCCCAGGGAATGGGCACAGCCCCGAGGCTGCCAGAGCTCCAGGAGCGTTTGGGCAGCACTGCCAGGGATGGACAGGGTGGGGTTGTTGGGGGTCTGGGCAGGGACAGGAGCTGGATTGATGATCCTGTGGGTCCCTTCCAGCTCAGGATATTCTGTGCCTCCATGATTTTGTGTCAGTCACACCATACCATGAAAAACACAGTGCTGGATAAAACCCAGTGCAGGCTGCGCCGCTCCTGTCCAGCTCTGGACCCCGGGAAGCAGCAGGGATGCAGTGAGAGCAGCAGGGATTGCACCTGGAGCTGTGTCCTCTGCATTCAGCTTTTGAACTCGGAGCGTGGTTAATGCAGGGGGGGATTTGAAAGGCAGCTGCTCCCCCCCTTTCTCTCAGTTCCCGCTGAAGAGCGGGCGTGTAACGAGATCAGGCTGGGGTTTTTTCAGCGCAGCTGAGGCTCATTTCACGTGCTGAAGGCACCAGAATTCAAAAGAAATGCTTTTAATGCCTGAAAAAAATGGAAATGAAATGAAATGCCTTCGGAGTACCAGAGGGAACAAGGCAAAGGCGCTGGTGAATGAAATCGAGTGTGTGATGACAGGGGAGAGGAGAAACAGAGTGAAAAAGAGGGAAAAGAATGGAGAAATAATCTCCAGCCTGCATCCATGAAAGGTTTGCTTCCTGCACACTTTGGAATCGGGAGCAGTTAGGACATAAACATCCTTGTGGCTCTGCTGCTCAGACTTTTGGCCTGATTTTGGTTGCTATTCATGGTTTTGCTCCGTTTTGGCAAGATCTGGAAGAACAAGCTCCCAGTGCTCCCATGGGGGGCTCCAGCCTGGAAAATGGGATGGATTGGGAAGGAAACCCTGGGATGTCATGGGAATAGGTCACACCCTGCATCCCAACTGGAATGTGCAGGGATTTTGTTCAGTCTCCTGGACCAGAACCTTGATTTGTAGCCAATGACTTAAAAAACCCCACCCAACAAAAGAAGAAACCCCCAAAACTACCAATTGAAATAATATTTCCTCAAAAGCCCACCCAAGCTCCCCTGAGCCGCCCCCATTCTCATTAAAAGTGTGATTACAATTGGTGTCAGTTTAAAAATGAAAACAATAATCACAAATATTCCAAATATTCTATATAATTTATCCATCCTATGAACTGTCTCGGGCAAAAAGTGCTCACGCAGGTTCAAAGCCAGGGCAGAGCCTGGAGTTTCCACCATGCCAAAAGTATTTTGCAGCATCAAAATCCCTGTTTGGAAAGCTGAAGTGAGGATTTTCCAAGGAGAAGGTGGGGATAAAAATATTTTAATTTTGTTTTTAGAGTTTCTTTCTGGCGTGAATCCTGATAAAATGAAAATAAACATGTTGGCAAAACAAGAAGAAGTGTGTTGAACCCAATCAGTCAGATTGTGGCTGTTTTCCTGAATGAGCTTTTGATAAGTTTGACCCTTTCCAGCAGGAAGTTTTGACGTGATCAAATTGTCGTTTTTCTGTCAGAAAACTGTTCTTCCAGAAAATCTGCAGCCACAATCCAATCAATATTTTCCTTTCTCGTGCTCTGGGCAACCTCGGGAATGAATGTTCTGGTGTGGTTCATTGTAATGTTTTTCCAGGGCCTAAAGAGGCTCCAGGAGAGCTGGAGAGGGACTGGGGACAAGGGATGGAGGGACAGGACACAGGGAATGGCTTTAAGCTGAAAGTGGGGAGATTTAGATGAGATCTTGGGAAGGAATTGTTCCCTGGGAGGGTGGGCAGGCCCTGGCACAGGGTGCCCAGAGCAGATGTGGCTGCCCCTGGATCCCTGGCAGTGCCCAAGGCCAGGCTGGACATTGGGGCTGGGAGCAGCCTGGGACAGTGGGAGGTGTCCCTGCCCATGGGATGAGTTTTAGGATGAGTTTTAGGATCCCTTCCAAGCCAAACCACCCCTGGATTCCATGCTCTGGAGGTTGGCAGGCTGCTGCTGCCCTTTGTGGTGATGGGAAGGTGAGGAAAGGGGAGCAGGAGCTTTGTGGGGAGCAGCAAATCTTCCTCCATCCTTCAGTGTGTGGGGGTGGTGTGTGCATTTTGGGGCATTCCACCTGGACCAAGTGCTGCACCCCAGGACCCTGAAACAAATCCTGAGGTAAAAACCCCTTTTCCCCATTAAACTGTGTTTTGGTTTTAATTTTGAGACCAGGGAAAGGCAACAGCAGTGGGGAACTTTGCAGCCTGCTCCTGGTCCTGTGGCCCTGGGAGGAAAGGCAGCTCCCAATCCAGGATATCCATCCAAGGGAGGGTCCAGGGCTGCACTGAGCACTCCAGGGCCTTCCAGGCATCCCTCTGACCCTGCTTTTTAAAGCCTGGCCTGATATTTTCCCCTTCTGCTGAGCAACCTGAGGACAACCAGCTCAGCGTGCTCATCGGACCCAGGTACTTCCCTCAGGATTTTTCCTCACAAGGTGTGAAGATCAGCTGTTGCTCCCTTCTCCTGGCTTTACATATAAATTTAAAAGCTCATTTGTGCTGACTCATGGGGAATTAGCCAAGTTAAAACAGCGTTTTGAGCCACCTAATTGAGCAAACACCGACAGGAAATGTTTGATTACTCCTTCAGCTCCTCATTTTTCCTGGCTGAGGCCGTTTACTGCGCTCAGCTCAAATGAACCAGCGCTTTTGGTTTCACTCCACACGCAGTTTCCTTTGAGAAAGTGTTTTCCAAAAGGACTTTGCTCAGCTTTCTTCCACTCCCAGTGTTTAGAAGGAGAATGAAAATCAGATTTCTCATCCTCCCGGGGTGTTGAATGGGAATCTTGTGTTATTTAGGCTGCACACCAGTGCTTTTGTGAGGGGTGTTCTGCTGGTGGAGGGAAGAAGCTGTAAAATATTATAAAGAGATTTTAGTTTCCTCAAGTTCACACCACAAGCTGGGAATTTGCACGTGTGTGTGCTGGCAGCTTATTTTTATGATTTTTTTTCTTATTTTATTTTGAATAAATGAGACCTGTCTGGACATCTGGATGTTATTGGGAGCTGACTCTTAAATTTCTTTCTCTAGAAGATGAGTTTCCTGCGTTGCAAATCTCGAGGCTAAAACTTACCGAGTTGGTTTTATGTGTGCTTAAATTTTTATGGAGGTAATTACCGGGGAATAATTGAGAGCCTTGCTCTGGTTTGACCTGTATCAATTAATTTGTTTTTCCCCTCAGTGGAAGAGGATGGGGCTCTCCACCAGCTGAGGTAGAGAGTTTAAAAATAATTTTTCTGCTGCTGTGATTTCGATGGGAAGAGAGGCCCTGTCCCTTTGTGAGGGCTTTAATTGAAATCCACTCGGCACAGAAATGCTGCAGATCTCCCAAGATGCTGCAGTTACCAGACTGGGCAGAGTTTGTGTTTATCACAGAGAGGTTTGGGTTGGAAAGAGCTTAAAACTCACCTTGTTCCACCCCTGCCATGGCAGGGACACCTCCCACTGTCCCAGGCTGCTCCAAGCCCCAATGTCCAGCCTGGCCTTGGGCACTGCCAGGGATCCAGGGGCAGCCACAGCTGCTCTGGGCACCCTGTGCCAGGGCCTGCCCACCCTCCCAGGGAACAATTCCTTCCCAATCTCCCATCCATCCCTGCCCTCTGGCACTGGGAAGCCATTCCCTGTGTCCTGTTCCTCCATGCCTTGTCCCCAGTCCCTCTCCAGCTCTCCTGGAGTCCCTTTAGGCACTGGAAAAACATTCCTCTCCCTGGAGCCTTCTCTTCTCCAGGTGAGCACCCCCAGCTCTCCCAGCCTGCCAAGCCTCACAGCCTTTTCCATACTGCAAACCCCAAAACTCTGATTTTTCACCCTGTGATAAACTAACTCCAATCTGTCTCACATCCTCCATGCTTGCAGTTCACCCAAAAGCTTTGGGAGCTTTTTCCAGGGGCACAGATCAAAGGCTGTGTCCCCCTGGGATGTCAGGGGAGGGTCCCACGGGGGGAAAGGTTTCCTAGTTTTCCTGGACTCCAACACCCTGGAATTCCCTCCCTCCCTCCTGTCCCCTGGAGCTCCCCTGTGTCACTCACAGACCCCAAAGGCTCCATCCACTCCCCAAACACCAGGATAACAAATGTCAGAGGGGTCTCAGCCACTCTGCCAGCCCAGGAGCTGCAGTTCTCATTAGCCCTGTTAGCTCTGGGTGTGCTGCTCATGGATTTCTGCCTTTTGTTCTCTTTTATGCCTTTTAAAGATGAAAAAGCTCCCTGAGCTGCTGGCAGCTGTTTGCCAGCCCGCTGTTGGGGAGGTGTGTGATGTCCTGACTCCATGTGTGCAGGGCTTCAGGGCTTGGCTTGAAAGCCTTTCCCCTGCTGGCTTTGCAAGGGGGCTCGTTCTTTCTGTGGGGTTTGGAGGGGCTGGGCAGTGCTGGGATGTGTGTGAAGCTGGGCTGTGGGGAGGGACAAAAGGGATTTTTTTTTAAGGGCTTCTCCCAGATGAAGCAGAAAAACTGCGTTTTTAGGGGAGCTTTAAAATGCTGGGGACTTGTTGGAGTCAAGGAAGGCCAGGAAACCTCTCCTGCTCCCCTGGGGGTTTCATTTATCCCCAGAGCACCCCAAAATAGCTTAGCTGTTGATCTAAGCCCATGGGAAAAACTCCCCTCAATCCTGGATGAGCTGCAAACACCAAAGAAGTGGGAAAGGTTTTTGTTTAGTGTATCACAGAGTGTGTAGGTGTAGGTTTAGGTTTTGATATATATATTATATGGAGATAACATGGAGAATATAGTGTCAGCTTCTTCTTCTTCTTCTTCTTCTTCTTCTTCTTCTTCTTCTTCTTCTTCTTCTCCTTCTTCTCCTTCTTCCTTTCTTCTCTGACCTAAGTTCCTGTGATTTGTTAATTGGTAGAGAGAGCTTAGTGTAGAAAAGACATATCAATAAAATTGATACCTACTGGTTTTAAAGACAAAATAGAATACATAAAACTTGCTAACTGGTTGATATAAGATATAAAAGCTACCTGCCTTGGGTAGCCATTTGCCATTTTGCCATTGTTCTCCTGGAGGCCACAGCAGAGTCTGTGCTTCTGAAACTTTGATAAGAAAAAACAAACAATCCTTGAAGCAGCAGAGAGGAGTTTTGCTTTGTTTTTCTAACATGAAGAATTGAAAAAGGGCAGGAACCAGAGACGAGGGCTGCCCAGGCCCCGACAGGGACTGACCAGAACTGGCATCACCCCTCTGCCTCTCCTCAGGTGCCTTCCTGCCTTTCCCTCACTCCCCACCTGATGCCTGGGATATTCCTGGGATATTCCAGATATGGGATGGCTTTTCCATGCCCTCATCCTCCTTGGGGTGTCCAGGAGAGAGGTGGGAGGCAGGCAGGGAGACTTGGCTGCTCCTGGAGAGCAGGTCCATGCCAAAGCCAGAGCCCTTTGGGAAGTGAAATCGGAGCAGGCACCAGCAGCTCCTCATTAAATGCCATTTATAGCCAGGGCTGGAAGCTTTGGAGCAAAGGAAGCTGCTCAAATGGGAGGTAATAGAATTGATAAGGGAATTTGGCACGTGGAGCTTGGAGGGGGAAGGCCAGCACACAGCTCCTGCTGGGAATGCCATGGGGGTCACCTCTCACAGCCCTCTCCAGGATCCTTCACACTCTTGCCCTTCCTGAGCACTCCTCCTCTCACTGGGAGATGTCCATGGAGGCAGCCTGAAGGATTAACTTGAATTTTGGCAGCTTTGAGGATCTGTGAGGCTGAACTGAACGCTGTGTTCAGGCAGGGACAGTCCCTGCCCCGAGGAGCTCTGGTGCAGTGCTGGCTCCGAGCTCAGCTTGTTTCTTGTGCCTGAGGCTCTTCAAATCTTTGCTAGCACATTTGTTGGTGTCTTTCTGGATCCATCCCAGGGGAAAGGAGGCTCCTTGGGACCAGGGTGAGCCAGAGCAGAGTCTCTTCAATTCACTGGGCTAAGAGAGGAGGTGGCTGTGGCCACCCCATCCTGGGACACCAGGGCTGGTCTGACCTGTAGATATCACTGCAATTTACCCAGGGGTGGGTGGACTCAATATTAGAGGCCTTTTCCAGCCTCAATGATTCTGGGATTCGGTATTTGGAGCTTTATCCTGTATTTAATTATTAATTTTTTTTTGTTGTCACCGGTGATCACCACAGTTTGTGGTTATCAGGGCTTAATCTCACTAAGGAACAGATATTAGGCTCAGTTTATATATTCCAATCTGTGAGTCTGTGGTGTCAGACTAGTGCAGAAATGGCAGGTGGGGATGTCAGAATTAAAAGATAGAATGGAGACACGTTATGTGGAGAAGAGCTGGGTGTGTGGAATCCTTGACTTACCTGGGCAGGGATGGGAGATGCAGTGTGTGAGGAAGCTTGGATGTCATTTTTTGTGGCCATGACTGTGTTTTTGGGGAGATTTTGTGCCTGGTGCCAGGCTGGAGTGCTCAGAGCCTGGGGGCACTGGGGGACTGTGAGTGATGGAGAGCTGGAACTGCTGCCTGAGGGCTGGAACAGCAGCTGGGAGTGTGAGAGGCCTCAGGGAAGCCAAAAGAGATCCCCTGGGACAGAATTCCTGTTGGTCTGTGCTGGGATGGGAGATGTGGTGTGCACGTGTGGGAGAAAGTTTGGATCAATTTTTTTGTGGCTGTGACTGTGGTTTTTTGGGTGATGTGGTGCTGGCAGGCTGGGGTGTGCAGAGTGTGAGGGCAGGAGGGGACTGTAATTGAGAGCTGGTACTGCTGCCTTAGGGCCTGAAACAGCAGCTTGGAGGGGTGAGAGGCCTCAGGGCAGCCAAAAAAAGATCCTTTGGGACAGAATTCCTGTTGGTCTGTGCTGCTTTGCTCTCCCTGGAGCCTGCTCTGCCTCCCTGCCCAACCCCGAGGCTCTGGCTGTGGCTGTGGTCAGAAGAGATCTCCTGGGACAGAATTCCTGTTGGTCTGTGCTGGGATGGGAGATGTGGTGTGCACGTGTGGGAGAAAGTTTGGATCAATTTTTTTGTGGCTGTGACTGTGGTTTTTTGGGTGATGTGGTGCTGTCAGCCTGGAGTGTGCACTCTGGGGGCAGTGGGGGACTTTAACTGGGAGCTGGCACTGCTGCCTGAGGGACTGAAACAGCAGCTTGGAGGGGTGAGAGGCCTCAGGGCAGCCAAAAAAAGATCCTTTGGGACAGAATTCCTGTTGGTCTGTGCTGCTTTGCTCTCCCTGGAGCCTGCTCTGCCTCCCTGCCCGACCCGAGGCTGAGGCCGTGGCTCATCCTCGGGGGTTTCTGAGGGGACAGGAGAAGGACAGGGCAGAGCTCTCATTATAAAGCTGTTCCTGCCAGGTATTTCATGCTCCTAATTGCTGACACAGGCTGGCCAGGGATGTTTTCCTCTCTCCTTTCCTGTTGAAATAAATAAGTAAAAGCAGATTGAAGGCTGCTCGTGTTTCAGAGATGAGAGGGGCTGTGGCCACGAGTGCTTGGGGCTGACCTGTTGGGAGCTGCAAACCACAGGGTGAGGGTGGGAGGGATTTATGGACTGGCAGGGGTGGCACGGAATTTGGAAGGTGGAATTTGGCTTCATCCTGCCAGCCCAGGGAGGAGATGAAAGCTCTGGATGAGTCAATTATCTGGGCTGCAGGAGAGCACAGGCTGCGCTGGGGAGGAGCATTCTCTGACCTTGCAGCCCATGGACAGGCTGGATATTGAGATGGAACACAATCTGTCATTGAGGAGGGGGACCTGGGGAGAGCTCAGAGCCACTTCCAGGGCCTAAAGGGGCTCCAGGAGAGCTGGAGAGGGACTGGGAACAAGGGATGGAGGGATAGGACACCGGGAATGGCTTCCCAGTGCCAGAGGGCAGGGATGGATGGGATATTGGGAAGGAATTGTTCCCTGGGAGGGTGGGCAGGCCCTGGCACAGGGTGCCCAGAGCAGCTGTGGCTGCCCCTGGCTCCCTGGCAGTGCCCAAGGCCAGGCTGGACACTGGGGCTGGGAGCAGCCTGGGACAGTGGGAGGTGTCCCTGCCCAGGGCAGGGGTGGAACAAGATGGGATTTAAGGTCCCTTCCCTCCAAGCCATTCCAGGCTTCTCTGACGGGCTGGGCACTCTCCTTCCTTCATTATTCAGCAGCACCAAAAGGTAAAACCATCTTTTTATTTGAACATGCCCTCAGCCTTCCTGATGGCTTGGAAAGAGCCCAAAAGGTCAGGATCCATGGGGCAGGTGCCTTGAAACAAATGTGGATTTGGGCACGTGCTGAAAGGCTGAGGGTGCCTTGGGCCCAGCTCTGTGGTGGGACAGAGGCACCAGCAGCTGCCAGGAGCTCTGCCTTCCTCTCCTCTTCCTTCCTCCTCCTCCTCCCAGGCTGGCTCTGCTTGCTCTCCCTCCAGAGCAGACAATTCTCTCTCATGTTTCTAGCAAGGCTGTGGTGGCTGCAAACACGAGCTGTGAACTTCATTATGTGAAGAAAGCCCAGAGTCAGGTGGCAGAAGAGATAATTACCTTTCTAATAAAATAATGCCAGGGCTGGTGAGCCTTTTATCTCACCCCGTGTTCCTCTCTACAATCACAGGCAGGGATTAAAATTTCCTGCCTTATTGCTTGCCTATGGCAGCCAGGGCTGTTTTCTCTGGTTGGTTCAAGGAGATTTCAGGTGAAAAGGAAAGAGGATGATTGGGGATGAGGAAGGAGCAGGGGGAGAAGCCCTTTGTGTTTTTAAGCAGCCATGAGGGAGATGCAGCAGCCCCTGTGTGGGGTTGTGTTCAGAGCAGTCCCATCCCATGGGAATGGGGCTGTGGGCATGGAGCTCAGCAAAGGAGGAGGAAAACACCAGCAGAGCTCCCTGTCCCCATCCCAGCCAGGGACAGCACCTGCTTTAGACTCCAGGGGAAAGCCTGGGATTGGGATTGGGTCTTGGCTGGACTTGGTGGTTCTGTGTGAGGCTCAGGACTTCACTGCATCTCTGCTTCCCAGAGGGAATCTGTTCTCTGTGCTGTGGGAAGAGCTGACAGCCCTCTCCCCTTTAGCAGCACCATTGCTTTCTTCCCCTCTGAAGCACAAAATTCTATCTCTGGGACCTTCCCAGGGTGCTGTACCCTCGTTTTCCCCACCCTGGTCCCACCTGGTCTGGGATATGTGGCAGGGACTGATGCCTGAACTGGGTACCTAGAAACAGAGAGCAGGCAGGAATAAAGGAATCAAGGAGGGATTGATTGGAAAGGCCTTCAGAGGTACACTCTGGGCTCCAGAGGCTCCTGCCTCAGTGCATCCCAACATGGACAAGGACAGCTCCCGAGTTCTTCCCACTTGGATCTCAGCATCAATTCCCCAAGCAGGAGCCAGGCAAGGATGGAATTTGCCCAAGCTTGCCCCCCTCTTGCCAAGATTGTGGTTTGCAGTTGTTGGGCCTAGGAGGGTCTGGGTGTCCTTGGAGAGCTGGAGAGGCTTTGTTGTGTGTGTGTGAGCATGAGAGAACAGCACTGAACGAGCTCCAGGGAACTGCAGAGTGACACTGGGCAGGGCAGGGCTGGAAACAATATAAAAATTAAAACCTAAGGCATCAGGACTGGTGAGAACCTCCTGCACCCATCTCTTTCCCCCTTGCCTGATCCCTGCAAATGCTGATGCTGTGGGCAGCAGCTCCTTGCTCTTCTCCCACCAGGAGCACCCTGTGGCTGTTCCACTCTGAGCAACAAGGTGCTTTTCCTGGCTGTCCCCTCTCCCTGGGAAGGGAAGAGGTTCTGGACAGCTGCTGGGATTACAGAGCCCTGCAAAGGTCGGGGATCTTTTGCAGAACATAAAAGGCATTAAAATTCTGCTGCCTCATTCGTGTAACGAGGGAGAAACAAGGAGAGAGAGGAAAAGGAAGAAAAGGGATAAAAGTCTTCCCTCCTGCAACTGGGATGCAGAAAAGCTGCAAGTTGTACTCAGCTGTGACTCGCAGGGGTTTGATGTTGCTGCGTGTGTGGGTTCAGCCTCTCCCTTCTGTGCACAGGAGTCACAGATCCTGCCCCAGGGCACTCATTACTTTAATGAGTTCAGTGCCTTCAGTTTTCCCCTGATTTTGGGCTCATCAGCTCGGTCTTTGGCAGGACCTGTGCTCAGAATCCAGGAGGATGCCGGGGATGGGGGGACATCGCTCCTGGCAGGTCCCTTTGGTGTGATTTCAGCTGGAATCAGGGGATGTGAGGGCGAGCTGCTGGCTCTGAGGAGGTGCTGAGGGCTGGGACAGCAAAGTCCAGGATACTCCAGGGTTCAGCATCCCTGGTGGAAGAGGGGATAGGGTGGCAAGGACAGGGTGGGACAGCAGTGATGGCACTGAGTGGGTGTCCCACTGCCAGGACACTGCAGCTGAGTGAAAGGAAAGGGGGAGCTGTGTCCCTCAAAACCTGCTCATTCCACCCCAGCACCCCCAGAGTGCCTCTGGGGAGCTTCCAGCCTAAAATGCTCTCTTTTATTTTTTCCCCCCTGAAGAAAGGCAAGGTGTGAGATAAAATCCAAACCCTGATTCTAGCCCAGCCTGTAACTTCTGTCATGTGCAAACCCCAGGTGGCAGCTTTGTCCCTCCAGCTCTTGGCAAAGCCATGGCATTGATGGTGCTTGGCACCCTCCAGCTTCCCTCCTCTCTGCTCCCTCCTTTCCTCCCCCTCCTCAGCCTGGCTTTCCTCATTTGCTGGAGCTCTGCATCCTGCACATCTCCAGGAGCTCCAGGAGAAGGGTGTGCCTTGCCAAGCCCCTCTGAGCTGAATCCTGCTGGATCCTATAGATTCCCCCTCCACCTCCTCCTCGATCCAACCCCCTTGGAGCCCCAGGAGAAGGATGTGCCTTGCCAAGTCCCTCTGAGGTGAATCCTACTCAATCCCACAGATTCACCCCCCACATTCTGCTTGATCCAACCCCCTTGGAGCTCCAGAAGGATGTGCCTTGCCAAGCCCCTATCCTCTATAGGATCCTGCTGGATCCTATAGATTCCCCCTCCACCTCCTCCTCGATCCAACCCCCTTGGAGTCCCTTCCCTTGCTTGGTGTTTGTGTCTGGCTGAGCTTCCCTTCCTTCCACGCCACGCCAGGCTCTGGGGGGATGTGACAAGGACAGGGCCATCATAAATCCATCATTTTCCCATGAGCTACGAGGAGCTGAAGGAGTTCCCTGCCTGCCAAAAGCGTGATGTGCTGAAGGCTGCTGTGACCAGCAGCATGCTCGGGTAAATGTCCAAGTGCCATCAGTCATGGGAGCTGTCCCAGCTGAAAGGTGAGTGGGATTCCCTGAGCCAGCAGAAAGGGAGCTGGGAATGGTGCCTGGGGACACCTCACCAGGGTCCTGCTCTCCTCACCTCTCCTCGTGGCTCTGAAGGGGAGCTGGAAGCACCAAACTCTAAATCCTCAGACCCCAAACCCCATCCTGATGGGAAGGGATGATGAACCAATTTAGGGTGGCAGTTTTTCCCTCCAGGTTTGAAGATGGTCACAGAGAAATCCATGTTTTTCCCTCGTGAGAAATACTGGAGGAATAATCCTCGTTCCGAAAATTTTTGGTTTAAAAGGTAGAGATTCCCCCTGGGAGGTTTCAGCCTGATTTTAAGTGGAAATGCTGCTTTCAGCCAGCTTTACAATATTGCTGCAGTTAAAAGCAACCAAATAAAAATAAAATCTGAAGTCGTATTTGAACTTAAAGCGAAACCAAAATGTTTTGTTATTTCCCACTGGAAAACTGAAATTGATGTTTCCCTGAAAACAAACACTTTTGGTGGGGAAAAAAAGACTTTCTCCAGCTTTCTTTGAGTGTTTTTTCTAAGAACAAGTAACACTTCTTGGTTTGCTGGAGTTATTGCCACAGAGATGTCGCATGTCTGAGTGACCTGGAACCTGTCCCTGCCCTTGGGAAGGGCTTGGAATGACATGAGCTTTAAGGTCCTTTCCAACCCACTCCAATCTATGAAAAAGAGGAAATTTAGATGACATATTGGGCAGGAATTGTTCCCTGGGAGGGAGGGCAGGCCCTGGCACAGGGTGCCCAGAGCAGCTGTGGGTGCCCCTGGATCCCTGGCAGTGCCCAAGGCCAGGCTGGACATTGGGGCTGGGAGCAGCCTGGGACAGTGGGAGGTGTCCCTGCCCTTGGAATGAGATGGACTTTTATGTCCCTTCCAAGCCAAACCCTCCTGGAATTCGCTGTTTCTCTTCGCATTTTGCCAGGGTGGCTCCTAATGCTGGGGTTGAGGGTTCTGTCCTTGTTTTGTGCTGTTTCCCCTCACCGAGGTGGCACTTAGAGCCTGGAGCACTATGGCAGCATCCTCGAGCTGGGCACTGGGAACTGCAGGAGGGTCTGGCCCAAGCTGTGAACTGCTCCAGGTGATGCCTTAAATGGCTCCCTAGGAACAGAGAGCAGGCAGGAATAAAGGAATCAAGGAGGGATTGATTGGAAAGGCCTTCAGAGGTACACTCTGGGCTCCAGAGGCTCCTGCCTCAGTGCATCCCAACATGGACAAGGACAGCTCCCGAGTTCTTCCCACTTGGATCTCAGCATCAATTCCCCAAGCAGAAGCCAGGCAAGGATGGAATTTGCCCAAGCTTGCCCCCCTGTCGCCAAGATTGTGGTTTGCAGTTGTTGGGCCTAGGAGGGTCTGGGTGTCCTTGGAGAGCTGGAGAGGCTTTGTTGTGTGTGTGTGAGCATGAGAGAACAGCACTGAACGAGCTCCAGGGAACTGCAGAGTGACACTGGGCAGGGCAGGGCTGGGAACATAGAAAAGTTCAAACCTAAGGCATCACTGGGAATCTGGGCAAAATAATCAGGACAAAGCAGAACGAGTCTCCGAAGGCCCCCACACAAGCTGGCGGGAAGGAGTTGGACGTTTTTAGGAGTTGGATGTCTTTAGGTGCTGGTGCCTCCCCAGCCCGCAGCGCTGTGGGTGCTCTCCCGAAGGGAGAATTCCCGAATTCCCGAAGGGAGCCGTCCCCGCTGTGCTGTGGGGACTCGGACCGGGGGTGGGGACAAAGCCCCGTGCCCCCAGTGCCACCTCGCAGCCGCAGCTCCCTCCCGGAGCTGCCGGGGCCGCATCTGGAGCTGCCTCCCTCTGCCGCTGCTGTTTCCAGGGCTACGGGAGGAGGGAAAGGCTCCGGATCCCGGGGAAGGCGATGACTCTGCAAATGTCAGAATCGCTTACTCTGGGAAGCACAGAGTCCTCCCGCACCTTCCCGGCTCGCGGCTCGGCGCTGTCTAGACGTTGTTCTGCTCCGTGCAAATCCCAATTACCATAATGGCAAGCGGCTGGAAAAGTGCTCCCAGCTCCTTCCCTGCCTGCCGCGGGCGCCTGCAGCCTCACCGCTGCTCCCGCGGGGCATTTTTGGGCTCGCAGAGCAGCGATTCGGGTGGGTTTGTGGAGAGGGACTGCGGGGCAGAGACTGGGGCTGGGCACTACCACCCCCCTGAGATTTAAAGCCAGGCAAACACGAAGCGTCCCCTCCCTAAAAATCCCATCTTAAGCAACACCGGTGTATTTCAGACAGGAAACAGCAGCATGGAGTGGAACCACTGTTCCACGGACTTGTCTCGCTGATGATTAAACTCATCATGTCCTAAACCCCTCCTCGCTGAACCCAGCTCGCACATTTAGGACCCCAGGGACTGCCAGCGCTGCTCTGGGTTTCTTTTTCCCTGCCTGTGCTCTCCTCTGTTGGCTTTAGAGTTAAGCCTGGGCTGATTTAGCTCCTAACACAACACTTAACTCGGCTGCCCGAGAGCTGGGGGGGTTTTCTGGACCATTTCACAGCAATGGGCTGCATCAACAGCGAGCATCTGATGCTGTTGGCTGCCATCCCAAAGCCCTGGGCGCGATGTTCTCCTGTGCTGCCTCGTCAGAGAGCTGCCGTGGGCCACGGGAGCTGCTGCTCCTCTCCTGCAGCTGCCTGAGAAATCCCCCACGGGTCTGTCTCTCTCTTTTTCCTGCTCCAGAAATTCAGGTCTGAATTGGTGATGTGAGAAGTGGCCGCAGCGAAGCAGCACTGGCACACCCGGGGTTGTCCCTGCTGGCTGCTCTGAGATCCAGGTGGCTGCAGAGCACGGAAAAACTTCCCTGCCTGGGCTCTGAAACCTTGGGAAACTGCGACTTCCGTGCCTGCTCCGTTACTGCCCCGTGGGACTGCTCGGGAGATTTGGAAAACACAAACATTTGCTGCTGTGCTGGGAGCTGGGGTGGCAGATTTCTGCCCACAGCATGGGGTTTGTTTTAAGGGCTGGAACGTACAGCCCAGAGATGTGGAGTTTATGATGAAAACGCTGCCAGGCTTTTATCTGCAGCCATTCCAGGGTTGGTAAGAGCCCAGCAGAGAGCGGCAGGCTCTGTTATCTGAACAGCCAATTAATTTAAGCATGTTCCCCTCTCCTGCTATAAAGATGTCACCTCCCTGTGCCCATGCCATCGCTCTGGGCCCTGGGGTCCCACCTGCCCATTGCATTGTCCTTTTCCTTCGCTGGAATGGGAGCCCAGAGAGGTTTGGAGCCTCTTCCCTGGAGGTACCCAAACCCCATGGGGACACAGTCCTGGGTGACAGCTCCAGGGGACCCTGCTGGGCAGGGAGGTGGCACTGGGTTGGGGAAGGTTATGGGTTGGAAGGCACCTTAAAACTCACCTTGTTCCACCCCTGCCATGGGCAGGGACAACTCCCACTGTCCCAGGCTGCTCCCAGCCCCAATGTCCAGCCTGGCCTTGGGCACTGCCAGGGATCCAGGGGCAGCCACAGCTGCTCTGGGCAGCCTCACCCTCCCAGGGAAGGATTCCCTCCTGATCTCTCTCTAAATTTCCTCTCTTTCCTATTTTGTTTGATGACCTCCTGTGGTCCCTTCCAGCTTGAGCCATTTTGCCATTCCGTGATTGCTGCCCAGGGAGTGCCTGTGAGCTCTGCTGCCTTTGGGAAGGGGATTGTGGTGCTGTGGGGGAGGAGAAGGGATGGATAACGTGGGGAAAGATGGAGGGGAAATGAGGAAAGCAGGACTGGCAAACCAAAGCCCAGGGAGAGTGTGCTGGACCATGGGCTGTGTGGGTGCGGAGGTGACCCTTGGGGTTACTAAATGTGGCCTTTGGGCACACAGGAGCTGTGCTGGGAGCTCTGGATAGCTGAATTCTGGCCCATGTTCACCCAGGTGCATCGAGCTCCTTAGATTTCCTCGTCACTGAGTTGTTGTTTCTCCCAATTCTCTTTATCTGAAGATTTTTGTGTTTCTGGAGTCCTGTAGACAGTAGCAGAGCACTGCTGCTCTCCTACAGCTGCTTTGTCATGTCCTAAAGGTCACAAATTCACTCAGACATCCTCCTCTGGCTGCACATCTGGCAGCTGTAACCCACAGCTGGATCCCTCTTTCCCCAGTGGGGAGCGGTGTGGTGGCTGTGGGAGCTCCACTCCACTCCAACAGGGCAAGAACAAGGGCGAAAAAAAGAACAAAATAAAATTTCTTTGAGCTGTTGAGCTGGTCCAGGCTCAGTTTGAGTGGGGATGGGGAGAGAATTCACCTCATCACCCATTTGGACAACGTTCCCAGGCTCTCACCGAGGTTGTGCAGGGCCAGGGCTTGGACTTGGGTGTTCCTTGTGGATTCCTTGGAGCTCAGGATGTTTTGTAGGATCTCCTGATTCTCCGAACTCCCCAGCAGATTTGGGTGCTGGCAACTTGCAGGCTCTGCTTCTCGCAGCTGAGTGCAGCCAGAAGAGACTTTTTAATGAAAGAATGAAATTTTCTGGGCTGGTGATCCCCAGCAGGGCCTGTGGGGGTGGGAAGGGTCTCACGTGGTGGTGGCAGACGCAGCTCCTCGAGGCAGCACCCGCCTGGAACTGCCGTGCACCTTCTCAGCTACAAAACTCAACCTTTATCCACAAAAAACAGGCGGAAAAAAATTGGGATTTATTTGCCACATTCATGAATGACTGCTCCCCAAGCCCCCAGCACAGGCACTGTCACGGCTAAATTATCCTAAAAAACAGAAGTGGGGGAGTTACAATTTCTGTTTTCTATACTGAAGGAATAAATCCTGACTTTTTCCTGTCCACAGCCCAGCTTGCAACAGGTTTAAAGCACTGTACAGATGGCTATGAAATTATTGCCAACAGCTACTCATTATATTAGATAAGGC
This sequence comes from Erpornis zantholeuca, assembly GCA_013400515.1. Classification (NCBI taxonomy): domain Eukaryota; kingdom Metazoa; phylum Chordata; class Aves; order Passeriformes; family Timaliidae; genus Erpornis; species Erpornis zantholeuca. Next base: position 25,810 of record VZTN01028471.1, read on the forward strand.
CCTGGGTTTATTTAGGAGAAGCAGATGGAGGGAATACACAATATTTTAGATGTCTTGGCAAACTGTGTTTTCCTTAGAACAACATTGCATGTTTGGTGTGAGAGTTCTGGCCAAAAATAAAACAACAAATGAAGGAAGAGGAATAATTATATCCCTTGAGGGGACAATAAGGTGTGTATTAAAAAAAGAAATATTATAGTGCAAGTCAGATTAGGGTATCTGAGGCCTTGTTTTAATCCTTGTGGCAAGAGGAGGGTTTTGGATTTTAGTTGGAAATCTGTATTTTTTGTGGCTTGTGGATAAAGCTTGAAAACCTGGCCCCAGCTGCCTCCAAAAGCTGAGGGATCACAAGGCAAAGAGAGAGTTTTAATTTTATTTTTTTTAAAGATCTCATGAGTTTTTGTTGACTCAGGGGCTGCCTACCTGTGTGAGCACTGGCACTGCTGGGGGTCTGAGCAAGGGGCAGGTGGACAAATGCTGGGATTTGGGATCTCTGAGGGTGCAGGTTGGGACTGGAGGTGTTTCAGGAATATCAAATCTGTGCCTGCTCAGGGCATTCATTGGGAAAATCTCCCTCAGAGACTTCACACTTTGGAGATAAGGTGTCCTAATGATGCCAGGATGATTTTTTTTCTTTTTCTTTCATACCCCTCTCCCTTTTATACAGTTTGATGTGTTCTCAGTGCTTTTAGCCCCACACTTGTACCTTCCCAAGGCTGAGAACTCAGCTCAGCCCCACGGCACCGTTAAACCAGGAGAGCAAACATCCTGGGAGCCCCAGACACCAAGGGCCTCTCCAGAACACATTTGGGAACCTCAGCCAGGCCCAGCCAGGGGGAAGGTTCCTCACAACGAGGGCTTCACTCCAGCCTCTCACTGGGGGATCTTTGATAAATATGTTAATTTTGCAAGGCCTAGAATTGTGTGCATTTCTGTGTGAGGTGTGCATGCATTTTTGGGGCATCCCACCTGGGCCAAGTGCTGCACCCAAGGATCCTGAAATGAATCCCGAGGTAAAAACCCCTTTTCCCCATCAAGCATGTTTTGATTTTAATTTTAAGACCAGGGCAAGGCAACAGCACTGAGACTCAGAACCAACTCCTTCCAAAAATACTGTTCCCACTTGGAGAGGTGCCTGCTCTCAGTGACCTGCACGAGGTCTCCTTTCCCTCCTCACTGATGTGCCCAGCTCTGGCAGATGTTTTTCCTTCCCCTCTCTGGCTGCTGCTCCCATCCCTCTCCCAGCAGCGCCAGGGGAAGGCTGAGCTCTCCTTCCCACCCGTTTTGTTTTGCTTTCCCAACGCTGATGTGCTTTGATAGGGCTGACATTTCCTGCCCGACTCGTGCCCAGCTCCTGGGGGCTGGCCAAGTGCAGGGGGTGAGGTGGCTCTGCCTCCAAATAACACAGCCTTCGTCACAGCTCCCGGGGCAGCCTGGCAAGGAGCTGCTCCTCTGTGGGTCCTGGAGGGAAGGAGGCCTGGGATGTGTTCTGGTGACTCAGAGCTCTCTCCTCCTGCAGTCTGTGCTGCCCTGTTAGCCCACCTGGCAGGAAAGTCCATCCCCCATCCACCCACCAGCTGGCCTGTGCCCTTTGCTTTGTGCTTCCACACTTCCCTCCAGCATTCCTGGCACGGCTCTGAAGGACACTCTTTGGTTTGGGTGACGTTTTTCACTCGCACAGAGCTCGGGAATCTGTGTTTTTCGGGAAAATGGCAGCGTTAAATCAAGGCAAAACTATTTGCAGGCTTGACAGGAATTGCTTCCACTAAAAAGGAAAAAGTATTTAAAGCCGGGAATGCTTCGTTTTAGAACTTGACAAATGAAACAATCCCCAAATGTTGTTCTGTTGCTCTCTCTCATTTACATCCCCTAAAGTAAAAATACTTGAAATGTTTTGCTGGTCCTGAAATTCCCCTTGAAGAATCTCAGTCTGCTGCTGAGACAAAACCCTTCCTATCTCGGCTGTGGGCTGGGTGACACCAGAATTCTCCAGGAAACGCCTTCTGCTCCCAGCTCCTGCCCAGGAGAACCTCTGGAGTGGCATTTTGGGATGCCCATTCCCAAGGGCATAGCAGCATCGCTCCTTGGCGCTGTCCGTGGGGCGAGGCTCAAGGTGTGAGCTCCTTTCCCAGCCCCAGGGGAGCACAGGATGGTTTTAACTCCTCTCAGTGCTCTGTTTTCCCTGCCTGGGCTCCCTGGAATGTTCCTGGCCGTGTGTGTTGCCGTGCCAGCTGTCAGCACTGATGGCAGAGGAGCTTCCTCTGCCACTCTGCAGTGGGGCATGTCCCTGTCTCTCCTGCTCAGCAGCAACAAGGACTTATTTGTGCAGCTGCCTCACAATCAGAACATCTTCCTTCATCCTGGGCACCATCCAAATCCTCATTTCTGGTGGGTTTTGAGTGGCTCTCCCTGCCTGGCTGGAGCAGAGGTGTGTCTGTCTCCAGATGTTTCCCTCCCTGTCTTTCTCCCTGGAGCCTGGCTTGGGAATTGCGCTCACAAATGTGGGTTGCAGGTGGTTTGGGGAGGGGGTTCTGCTCCTGCTTTGCTCTGTCTCCTCTCAGGACTCAGGAGTGTGCAAGGAGGAGGAGGAGGAGGAGGAGGGGANGAGGAGGAGGAGGAGGAGGAGGAGGAGGAGGGGATTTATGTTCACATCTGGGCACTGCTGGAGGCTGGTGGTGATTTTAATGCTGGCTACAAGAGGCTCAGAAATGCACTTGTTGGGGGTGAGACTTCCTGAGGTGGCAGGAAGGTGATGTGAGGAAGGACCTCTCCCGGCTTGAAAATTTTAGAAATCTATTAAACAAAGCAAACACAACGATTGGAGGCTTAAGTGGCTGTCTGCCCTGGCACAAGGTGAGAACAGCTCTGGCTGTGGCTCAGCCAGACAGGGTTTTATCCACATTTTATCCCCCTCAAACCCCCCCAAGCCCTCCCCTTCAGGTCGAGATGAGTGGCTGCAGGTTGGGTCAGTCCTTCCTGCTGGTGTTGGGAAACACCTCTGAACTCCTCAGGCAGCCTTCACGAGGAGATTTATTTCGTTTGTCCCATCACATTCCATTCCCAGGGGCTGGGACTTGTGAACCATGTTTTGGGAATGGGGGTGATTTTCTGGAGTTTTCTCTCCCTCAGAGGTTTTGGGGTTGATGCTTTCTGTGTGGGTGGGGTTGAATCTGTGGCAAGAAGTGACAATTGTTGTTTCTTTTCATAAAGCAGCTGCTGGTTTTATCCCTTTTTTTTTTTGTGGAAATTGTCTGGGGAGTGTTTGGTCTTTCTCCTAATCGTGCTGAAGGGATCGGTTTGGAACTCAGGAACAGGTGGCTGCGATAAAGTCTCTGAAACAAAATTTCTGTTCCTGCTTATTTCTAGGACTAGAATTTATAAAAATGAGCAAGGTTACATTAAAATACCCACGATTTATGCCAGTGATTCCTCCTCTGGAAGAACTGCCCTGGCACCAGAGCTGAGATCCCGTGGGAAGCATTAATGTCTCTCAGGCAAGGTGGGGCTGATCCTGAGGAGCAGGATTAGCTTTTCCCCTCTCCAATCCTCAGCATTTGGAGCTCTGGGGTTAAACCTGAAGGAATTTCAGGGCATTTTCTTTGCTCAGGGCTTCTCTGAGGATGTTCATCACCTGTGTCTGGCAGCCTGGGCCTTGCTGAACCAGAACAAATCAATCCTGAGCTCCCAGCAGGAAGGGGTTGCTAATTATTTATGTTATCAGAACGTTCGGGGAAGGAACTTTGCCTCCGTTCTTTGCTTTCTTTTATCCCCAGAGGAACAAGCTGCTTTTATAATTTATTCCAGGCTTTGCTGGAATAGAAGTTCTGGAGCATTTATCCCACAGCTGGGCTGTCTCTGGGAAGAGCTGTCAGTCGGGGCTGGTTAGTGGAGGAGAGAGAGAGAAAAAGCAGCTTTTAACCAAGGCATGGTGAAATTGGGGAATGAGTGCCACGGTCCCAAGCCCCCAGGGAGGGCAGGGTGGGTGCCCAGGTCCTCCCCAGCAGCATAAGAATGAGAAAGATTTGGTGTTTGGCCGACACAAAAAAAGACAATTTCCATGGAGGAGTTGATTTTGTTGCAAGTAAAGCCCTGGGAGTGGCAACATCCCAAACATATCCAACCTCTGTGTTTCTGCACAAGCCACAGAGGCACAGAAATGCCTGCACAGCAAGGCATTTATCACCTAAAATCTGAATTTTTTTTGCTTTTCCCAGCTGATTTCTGGCACTGGCTCACCCACCACCTCTGCTTTGTTCTCAGCTGTTGGCTGAGCCAGGGATGCTCCAGCAGGATTTTGGGATGTGCCTGTCAGCTTGCTCCTTTGATCTCTCCATTTCTCTTATTTTTAAGGTTCATTTCCCACTTGTCCTGACCTAGCTCACACTGGCTTTTATGAGCTTTCAGAGGGGGGAAGAAAGCAAAGCAGAGGTGGTGCTTTGGCAAATGCCCCAGATGATGTTAATTAAGGTCTCCCCCTCACTGGGATGTTTTTCCAGCTTAGGGCACTGGGATCCTGTAAATGAGTTTTGGTTCTGTAGGGGGAGAAGGCCTCATCCCCACCCTGGCACAGCTTCTGAGCTGCTTTGCTGTGCTCCAGCTGCTGCCCCTGGGTCCTTCCTGACGTCCTGGGGCTTCCTGGGAGGGATGCTGACACCACAGCACTCTTCAAAAGCCTCAGGGCCCCCCATGCCCTGGTTCTGGGGCTGGCACAGCCTGGCTGGGGCTGTGGGGCTGTGGGGGTGAGCACGGGGGCTGTGAGATCCAGCCCTGCCAGCTTTGTCTGGGGCAGGAAAAGTGCTTGGGTGCCCATCCTGGGCTTCCTCAGCCTCAGCCTCGTTGGTGTGTGAGGTTCACGTGGGGTGTTCAGCCCCAGAGCTGCCCCTCAGCCTCTTGGTCTGTGCTGGAGAAATCCAGAGAAGGCCCTGGAGCTGCTCCCTCTGCTCTGGAGCCAGCGTGGGAGAGCTGGGAATGTTCCCCTGGAGAAGGGAAGGCTCCAGGGAGAGCTCAGAGCCACTTCCAGAGCCTAAAGGGGCTCCAGGAGAGCTGGAGAGGGACTGGGGACAAGGCATGGAGGGACAGTGTTGGAGTCCAAGATATTTGGAAAACTCCCTCAAACTGCCCTGGGGGGTCTGGGACCCTCGCAGGGACCCCAAGAGGACACAGCCTTTGATTTGTGCCCATGGGAAAAGCTTCCCACACTTATGGATTAATGAAGAACATCAAAAATATAAGATAGATTATAGTTTAGTTTATTACAAGGTGAAAATTTGTAGTTTTGGGTTTTGTAGTATGGAAGTGAGGTGGAGGTTTTTGGGTGGTGTTCAGAGTTCTTCTTTTACTCCACTTTCTGCAGTGACTGTGGCACAGAGACATTGGTGGAATGGATTTGAGGTAGGGGAAATATGTTAAAAATAGGTGATGGTTATTGGTACAGGATTATAAATATAGTAAGTTTTAACAGTTAATTGGGTGAAAAGTCTTTCAAATGGCACTGCATTCTCAGTCTCGTGGTCTTGCAGCAGCAATTTTAGAGTGCCAAGCCCAGGTGTGGGGCTGTGCTTGGAATCTGAGATAGGAGTTTGAAGAAATAACAAGAAAAACTGAAAACTGCAACTCTGGCTCCTTTTTATCTGCTATGGGACTTCGATAGAACAAGAAAAACACAGGGAATGGCTTCCCAGTGCCAGAGGGCAGGGATGGATGGGAGACTGGGAAGGAATTGTTCCCTGGGAGGGTGGGCAGGCCCTGGCACAGGGTGCCCAGAGAAATCCAAACCATTCTGTGAGGTTTTTCCAGCTTTGCTCAGCCTGCAGTTGTTTTTTTATCTCTCCAGAGAACATCTGGGCTGTTCTATCATCCAGGAGTGACAGATCCATGGGCAGGGGGAGCAGGGACAGCTCAGCTCTGCTGGGTGGTCTGTGGGATTTGAGTGGGATGGGGTGGAATCCATGGAGCAGCTCTGCAGCCACAGGAGCTGGAGGCTCTGGGGTGTCCTGTGCAGGTTAACTGGGGGCTGGCAGTGAACATGGTGTGAGAATTAATGACTTAAATGGTCAAACCCAGGAGTTTTCCTGGGAAAGAGGATTTGTGTGTGCTGCCAGAGTTGGAACAGGCTGGATTTAATATCAAACCTGTTAGGAAGAGAACTCTGGAATGACAACTTCAACCCATTGGAGCATTTACTGGCATCCACCCCCACCCATTCGCTCTTTGAATTTAAAAACTAAATAAGGCCATGAAGGACACTTTCCCTCAGCTTGTCCCAAGCCTGGTGACAGTGATGCCTTAAATGGCTCCCCAGAAACAGAGAGCAGGCAGGAATAAAGGAATCAAGGAGGGATTGATTGGAAAGGCCTTCAGAGGTACACTCTGGGCTCCAGAGGCTCCTGCCTCAGTGCATCCCAACATGGACAAGGACAGCTCCCGAGGTCTTCCCACTTGGATCGCAGCATCAATTCCCCAAGCAGAAGCCAGGCAAGGATGGAATTTGCCCAAGCTTGCCCCCCTCTTGCCAAGATTGTGGTTTGCAGTGGTTGGGCCTAGGAGGGTCTGGGTGTCCTTGGAGAGCTGGAGAGGCTTTGTTGTGTGTGTGTGAGCATGAGAGAACAGCACTGAACGAGCTCCAGGGAACTGCAGAGTGACACTGGGCAGGGCAGGGCTGGGAACAGAGAAAAGTTCAAACCTAAGGCATCAACAGCACAAATCCATCCTGGCTCTCTGGAGTGTGGCTGTGATGTTGGGAGCACCACCCAAGGTGGATGTTTAGGATTATCCCTGTCTGTGTTATTCCCACGCTGCTCAGGTCTGTAAGGGAGCAATCAAACTGCTAGGATGGAGGAAGCAGAGGATGAAATTAGAAGTCTCTGCATGTGCTGGTTCTTGGTTTAAGTCGTCTCCTGTTGCTTGTGCTCAAACTGCAGCCACAGAGCTGATGTCATGGGAATTTTAAGGTCGCAAAAATGCGGGAACAGGTGTCCTATAGCATAAATACTCAGCTCCTCAGGTCCTGGCTTGCTTCTGCCTTCTGCCATCCAACATCCCAGCGGGATTTTTTCCTGATCTCCAGCACCTCCTGCTGATGGAGTCTGGCCCTTTCCGCCCAGCAATGCTGAGCCTGCTCTTCCCTAGGCCAGGCTTGGCTAAGCCAGGCAGTCAGTCAAGGACAGGGATTTATCCTGGGAGCTCTCCCTGTGCTGCCATGGCCTCCTCTGCTGGGTTTGCAGGAGCCCTGAGCAGGTCAGAGTGCAATTCTACAGCTGCTTTGGGAAAATCCTGCTTTTCCTTGGATTTGTTTTCATGGTGGCTGATTGCTGCTGGGTGCTCAGCAGCATGGTGTGAGGAAACTGTGGAAAAATGGGTCCTGGTGTGAGGAAACTGTGGAAAAATGGGTCCTGGTGTGAGGAAACTGAGGGAAAAGGGCTCCTGTTATTCAGAAACTGAGGGAAAAGAGCTTCTGTTATCAGGCAACTGAGCAAAAAGGGCTCATGTTATCAAAAAACTGAGCAAAAAGGGCTCATGTTAGCAAGAAAATGGGAAAAAAGGGCTCATGTTAGCCCAAAAGTGGGGAAAAAACCTCCTGTTGCCAGGAAACTGAGCACAAAGGGCTCATGTTAGCAAGAAACTGAGGAAAAGGGGCTCCCGGTGTTGAGAAACTGATGGAAAAGTCCTTCTGTTAGCAAGGAAATGGGAAAAAAGGGTTCCTGTTATCAAGAAAACGGGGAAAAAGGGCTCATGTTAGCAAGAAAATGGGAAAAAAGGGCTCCTGTTATCTGGAAACTGAGGAAAAAGGGCTCCTGTTACCAGGAAAAATGAGGAAAAATGAGTTTCCATTATTCCTCGTGGACACAGGGACAATATTTCTTCCCTTGCCGTGCCCTAAAATGAAAATCCATTTCATTTCCTGTGCAGAGCATCCCATTTTTGAGACAGATCCCATTTTTGAGAGTCCCTCTGCTCTGGGGGCTGGATTTCGTGGTGTGTCCCAGACTCCCACCCTGCTCTCTGCACGTTCTCCTCCGAGGAGATGCCCTGAACCAAAATTCATTTGGCACCACCAGAAACTGCTCTGGGTATTGGGGAACACTGGACACAAACTGAGGGATTTGTGGGTTTCTTGTGGGAGGTTCTGGCAGGTGATTCCCAGCACAACAAGGGATTTAGTTCCCTCTCTCCATCTCCTTTTGGGGTGAGCTGTCCTGTGGGGCAGGGTGCAGACCTTTAGTGCCCCAAGGATGTTCCAGTGGCCTCAGAAACAAGCAGAGATTGGGGATTTTCCTACAGCAGCCCTGGAGCTTTTTGGGAATTGATTCCTTTCAGGGATCACAGGTGCAGAGTGTACAGCAGCACTGATATTTGCTGGTTTTATGCTGGAGTCCAGGGAAGCCTGAAAGCTTCTCCTGCTCCTCTGGGGATGCCTTTTATCCCCAGAACTCCTCAAAAAATGGCTTAGCCTGAGACCTAAGCTGATGGGAGAAGCTCCCTTCACTTCTGGGAGAACCTGAATGCACCAGAGAGGTGAAGAGATTTTTGTTTAGTGAACCACAGAGAGTTTAGTTGTAGTTTTAGGATTTTGCTCCATGTGTTATATAGAGAAAACACGGGGATTTTAGGGTGTCAGCCTTTTCTTCTTTCTTCTTCTTCTTCTCTTCCTTTCTTCTCTGATACAAGTTCCTGTGGTGTGTTGGTTGGTGGAAGGAACTGAGTGTGGAGGAGACATGTCAATGAAATTGATATTCGTTGGTGTTGGGAACAAAACAAAATATGTAGAATTTCCTAACTGGTCAATATTAGATATCAAAGGTAGCTGCTGGTAGCAGCCATGGCCCTTTCTGCACTTGTGCTCCTGGAGGTCACAGTGCTGAATGTGCCTCCAAGGTTTTGATAAGTGAAAATATAAATAAACCTTGGAAAAGCAGAAAGAAACCTTGTTTCATCTTTTTGGGACAAGGGACAGTGAAGAAGCAAGAAAGCTGAGCCAGAGGCCATTGGCAGCTAAGCAGCCCCTGATAGTTTTACACCATGCTTATCCAGGCTATGGAAAGAGGAATTTGCAGTGAATCTGATGAGTTTTTTTTCCCCTTTTCCCTTCAGGATTCTGGCGACTGCTGGGACTGACTTCGACCTGCGGACCCTGAGAGCTGTGCGGGTGCTGAGGCCTCTCAAACTCGTGTCGGGGATCCCAAGTGAGTGTCGTGACAGCCTCGTGCTGATGCCTGAAATGGCTCCCCAGAAACAGAGAGCAGGCAGGAATAAAGGAATCAAGGAGGGATTGATTGGAAAGGCCTTCAGAGGTACACTCTGGGCTCCAGAGGCTCCTGCCTCAGTGCATCCCAACATGGACAAGGACAGCTCCCGAGTTCTTCCCACTTGGATCTCAGCATCAATTCCCCAAGCAGAAGCCAGGCAAGGATGGAATTTGCCCAAGCTTGTCCCCCTGTCCCCAAGATTGTGGTTTCCACTTCTTGGAGAGCAAGTTAGAGGTTCTGTTATGTCTATATTATCTACAGAGAACAGCACTTAACAAGCTACAGAAAACTTCAGAGTCACACTAGCAGTAGAGGATTTGAAAAAAATAAAAGTCAAAACCTAAGGCATCAGTGTCACAGCCCAGCTCCTCTGTGCTTTTGGGGTGTCACCACCTTTCCAAGGCACCTTTTCTTCCAGTGTCCCTGTTTGAGACAAATTCTGAGAAAAACATCCCCTGATGGAAAGCAGGTTGGAGTTACTCCTCCCCCACCAGGTTCGGGAAAAGAAAACATTTCCTCGGAGGAAAGTGAAGAAGGAAAAAAATTATTTCTTTAAAGAACACACAGGAAAAGAATAATAATGTTAAATAATGAAATCTCTCGCTGTGGAGAGAAACCTGGAAGAGTTTAGAGTCCTTCTGGGTGTGGTCTCTCTCCTCCCAGAGCTGGGTGGGTGTGGGGGAAGGCCTTCAGTGAGGGTTTGATGTTCTGGTGTTCTGAACAAGGCCAGAAGGGAAGGAGAAGAAACCAAAGTCCCAGGAAAACACAGGAATTTCACTCTCTGTCTCTCTCTGGAGAAACAGAGCCCAGAGCTGGCTGGGAAGCAAGGAAGGAGCTTCCTCCCCTCTCTGCCACAGCAGCTCTCAGTGCCCACAGCAGCAGAACAACAGAGAGGAGCAGTGACCTCGGAGCACAGAACTGCTTGAAAAAGTTCCTCTGGCTGTTTTTTTCCCCTTCTTTCCCCTCTCAGGCTCAGTTTAAAGGCACAGAATGGCATAAGATTCATTTTCTGGGCATAGAGGGGGTGATATGGGGTACACCATAAAGTCACTCCAAGACACCCTGCCCCTGTGGGGTCAGTGGCTCCTGACCTTTTTGGGGTCTGGTTGTCTCTCCTCCCATTTTGTGCTGATTTCAGGCCCTGCACTACCAAATCTGCAAGTGAGGGGCAGGGATTGGCCCTAGGATCCCTTTGCTTTCGGGGGTGAATGAGTTCTCTGGGGTGTGAGGACCTGAGAGCTGAATTTTGCAGCTTTCAGTCTTTTCAGCTTGGATCTTCTGATGGTTTTGACCAGCTGAGCTTCTTGTGCTGGGTATTTTACCCTTCTGATAAGGGGGAAAAACTGAAGGGAAAGAGCAGGTGGGATTTGGCCTTCCCTGCTCCACTTTGTATATTTTATGTGTGAACCTGAAGGCTCTGAAGGCTCCAGTGAGGAGATGCATCCTGCTCTGAAACCCTCCCTGTGCCCACACCGTGGCTTTCTGCCTTTTTATTTGTCACAGCCACAGCTCTGCCCCCCAGCAGGGATCACTTCCAGGAGCTGTTTTATTTCTGGATGTGGAATAGAGAGATTTTTACCCTCCAGCAGGAGCTGGGGGAGGGAGATGTGGGATGTTCTGGTGTTCTCTGCATTAACCTGAGGGCAAAAAGTGACACTTCCAGCATGTCTGTGGAGAAGAGGGAATGAGCTTTTCACCCACTTGATCCACAACAGATTGGTTTGCTTGGCCCTAAGGTGTCCTGGGTAGAGTTCAAAGCTGCACCACGATTACCCCAAGGACCTGGTTCAGCCCCAGGCTGAGTCTCAGGACTCCACCAGCTTCAGGAGAAACCTTTTGAGTGTCCCTGAAGCTTAAAAACACCCACTGAATGTGTTTAATGAAACAGAAACAAGGACAACCTCCCAGAAAAGGAGAACCCCCAATTGTCTCTCCTGCTCTTATGGCAGGAAGTGTTTTTGCAGCCCCCTGGGAAGAGCAGCACTGCTTGGTATGGCCAACCCCAAATGGACAGCCCCTGTCTCCCACCTTCCCTCCACCCCCACGTCCTCGTTCTCCTTCCCTCCCTGAGGTGTTTTTTGTCTCCCCTCAGGCCTGCAGGTTGTCCTCAAGTCCATCATGAAGGCCATGGTGCCCTTGCTGCAGATTGGGCTGCTCCTCTTCTTTGCCATTGTGATGTTTGCCATCATCGGCCTGGAGTTCTACATGGGCAAATTCCACAAAACCTGCTTTTCCAACGAGACAGGTGAGCTCTGCCCTTTGCACCTTTCCATCCTGCTGCTGTGCTGCTTTTCCTCTGCTCCCTTCCACATTCCCTGCGTTCCTTCTCCCTCTTCACCCACATGTTCTGAGAGTTACCAGAATTTTGGGCCCACCCTACGTGGACTGGGATGGATTCTCCTCTCTCTGGTGCCACTGGGCTGCTCCTGGGCTGCCCAAGAGTGAGATGAAAGTTCTTAGGGCCTCCTATCCTGTTGGAGTCAAGGAAGGCTGGAGAACCTCTCCTGCTCCCCTTGGGGTTCCTTTTATCCCCAGAGCACCCCAAAATAGCTTAGCTGTTGACCTAAACCCATGGGAAAAACTTCCTTGCCTCTGGATGAGCTGCAAGCACCAAAGAAGTGAAAAAAGTTTTTGTTTAGTGTATCACAGAGTGTGTGGTTGTAGTTTTAGATTTTGCTCTATATATTATATAGAGACAACATGGAGAACCCAGGNCCAAGTTCCTGTGATTTATTGGTAGGAAGAACTCAGTGTAGGAGAGACATGTTAATAACATTGATACCTACTGGTTTTAAAGACAAAACAGAACAGGCAGGGATTGTTAATTGGATGATAAAAGGTATAAAAGTCACCTGCTCTGAGTGGCCTTTTGCCATTGTACTCTAGGAAGCAGCAGCAGAGTCTGTGCTTCTGAAACTCAGATAAGCAAAAATAACCAATCCTTGAAGCAGCAGAGAGAAGTTTCACTTCATTTTTACTGACATGAGGCATTCAGAAGGAAGATCACCAGGCAAGGACCAGAGACAGGCCCCAACACTAACCCAAAAGAATATTTTCATAGCAGAAGGCCAGAACCAAATACCTGTTGTTTCATTTTATTCCTCAGTGTCTGTTTGCATTTTCCTTGGATTTTGCTTTATTGAGTTTCCTGGGAAGCTTTCTGGGTAATTTTTGGTGTGGAATAATAAAAGATGGAAAAGCCTGGGAGCAACCAGAAACCAAAAGGACAATAGATGGGAGGCAAGGAGTCCTTTGATGGAGGAAGGATAAAAATGACCTTCAGAGGAGGGAAATTGGGCACTGAAGAGGGGATGATGTGTCTGGCTGTGACTGAGGGATAAACCCCATGAAATGGAGGTGGAAAAGGGTGACCCCAGAGATCCTTGGCTGTGCCAAATCATGGAATCATGGAATGGTTTGGGCTGGGAGGGACCTTAAAGATCATCTCGTTCCACCCCATCCCTTTATAGCACTGTTAATGTGTGTTTGTTATCTGATAACACACATCAAAATATTGCTCTCCTCTCCAAACCATCGCATTTTAAGGTGCAATTGACTTCCTTTAAAACACAGCCTTGTATTTTCAGTCATTAGCGCTAATAGGTCTTAATATTGATTGATTTCCTTGCAATCCAGTGGTGCTAAAACAACATCCCTGCCAAATCTCTGGGCTCTCTGATGGGAACAGTTTAATATGCTCAGTGCACACTGAGATTTGTGAAGGGAATTCTTGCTTGTGTTCCTCGCTCGTGTCAGGGAATGCTGGAAAAACGTGACACAGGTCACGAAGGACAGCCAGGAGTTGTGACTGGTGAGAAAATTGCTGGAGGAAATGAGTTTCTGGACTGGATTTGTAGGAGGAAAAAGCCTCTTTGTGGCTGGTGTGGCCCCTGTGAGCCATTACAGGGGGACAGGGACAGCGGTGACAATACTGGTGAGGAGGAAGAAGCAGAGTTCGTGCTGAGGTGTGGGGAGGATGAAATCCTGAGCAGGTTGGGCTTTCCTAGGAGCATTTTCAGGTCTCTTAAGCTGCAGACAGGGCGGGGGATGTTTGTGCATCCTTTGCGTGCAGGAGGTGGCTGCAGGCAGAGCCCGAGGCTCTCCCTCAGGGCTGACACCTGAAGGGGGAGGATTGTGGAGGATCTTCCTCCCTCCCCCAGAACCTCATTAGTGCAAAGGCGAAACATCACCCCCAGAGCTGTGTGTGTGCTCCCTGCAGACTCATCTCTGCCATCAGTGGTGACCAAGGGGTCTCCATGCTGGGTTTGGGGAGTGAGGGCAGGTTTTTGTCATGAGTAATTCATGTGTAAGTGCCTCTCACTGCCTGGGTGCTTTCCAGCCTGGATTTGGGATTGCTGATGCCAGAATGACTTTTTGTTTGTTGTTTCCTACCCCTCTCACACACCCTTTTACACAGTTTGGTGCATTCTCAGTGCTTTTAGCCCCACACTTGTACCTCCCCAAGGCTGAGAACTCAGCTCAGCCCCACGGCACCGTTAAACCAGGAGAGCAAACATCCTGGGAGCCCCAGACACCAAGGGCCTCTCCAGAACACATTTGGGAACCTCAGCCAGGCCCAGCCAGGGGGAAGGTTCCTCACAACGAGGGCTTCACTCCAGCCTCTCCCTGGGGGATCTCTGATAGATGTGCTAATTAGCAAGGCCTAGAATTGTGTGCATTTTGGGGCATTGCACCTGGACCAAGTGCTGCACCCAAGGATCCTGAAATAAATCCCGAGGTAAAAACTCCTTTTCCCCATCAAGTGTGTTTTGGTTTTTAATTTTAAGACCAAGGAAAGGCAACAGTGCAGCCAGAGCTCTGCTGCCTGTGCTGCATTTCCCTGCACAGCAGCAGCTGCCAGCTCGGTGGGAGCTGTGGCTCAGCTCCCAAACCTCCTCACCAGGAGGGGGAGAGTGCTGTGCCCTGGTCCCTCTGTGCTCCAGGGCTGCTGAGCTGGGTTTGGGGTGAGTTATGGGATCTGTTCCAGCTGCTGGGCAGGAAATGGTGTTTCTGGAAAGGAGAGAGGGGTGAGGTTTCCTGGCACTGCATCCCCTGGGAGCAGAGCAGCAGAGCAGCCACAAAGCTTTTTAAAACCTAAGTGCTCCTCGTCCCCACAGAGGTGCATTAAGGAGCCCAGGCAGAGAGCTCGGGCTCCAAACCAGCCTGAGCGTGGAAATGTGAACTCATTAAAGAGAGGCCTCTGGCAGAGGGTGGGGAATGGGAGGAGGGAAAGCTGCTCCTGTGTCGTGCTGACTGCTCAGTGGGTTTTGGAGAAATCTCAGAGAGAGGCTCGAGAAATGCAAGTTCTTTTTAACTTGCCTTGAATTAAACAGTTAAAGCCATTCCTAAAAGAAGTTCTGTAACTTCTCAAGAAATGTCCTTGACAAAGAATGGAAATAAGATGAAATGTTTTGGTAAGGTGCTTGCCTTGACCAATGAAAGGTTTCCTCTCTGTCTTCTTGTGGATTCTTTCTGACTGCGCTGGACAGACACAGACACAGTCAGACACTGACAATCTCTCTCCAGCATGGCTGGAGGGAGAGAAAGATTTGCTGTTTTCTTGATATTGATTAATAAGCCTTTTGATTTCTATCCATTAACATGAGTTGTTTGTGGAAACGCTCTGGAAACTAAGGCTGTGACATTTCTCCACTCCTGCTCCTTTCTGTTCCAAACTCCCAAAGTGAGCAAACCCCCTGAGATTATTCCTGGAAGGTACAAGTGTGGGGCTAAAAGCACTGAGAATACATCAAACTGTATAAAAGGGTGTGTGAGAGGGGTGTGAAAGAACAAACAAAAATTCATCCTGGCATCACTGCCACGTAACAGGCAGCAGGATGAGAGGGAATGGCCTCAAGTCATGCCAGGGGTGTCTAGACTGGAGATTGGGGACATTTCCTCACTGAAGGGGTGCTCAGGCTTCAGAAGGTGCTGCTCATCCCTGGAAGTGCTCAAAAACGAGTGGATGTGGCACTTGGGGACATGGGTTAGTGCTGCTGGGTTGATGGTTGCACTTGATGACCTTGGAGGTCTTTTCCAACCTTAGCAATTCCATGATGTGAGACTGCAAACTGCGAATTTTGGGCACTTCCTGGGCGGCTCTGCTCCTCCCTCCCCTAACCCAGCTCCCAGCAGTGTGGGAATGATCACAGGGACACAACTTCTCCTTGCCCATAGCGGCACAGAGAAACCCAAAAGGTGAATTTAATCCTTGCAGTGGTGCCAGGAGGATGCAGCAGCACCAGGCAGGAACTTCTCAGGATGGTTTCAGTCAGGAACTTTTAAGAATGGTTTCAGTCAGGAATTTTCAGGGTGATTCTGATCAGGAGCTTCTCAGGATGGTTCCGATCAGGAATTTCTCAGGATTACTCCAATCAGGATTTTTTCAGTCAGGAACTTCTCAGGATAGTTTCAGTCAGAAAGTTCTCAGGATGGTTCCAATCAGGAATTTCTCAGCATGGTTCTGATCAGGAATTTCTCAGGATGGTTCCTAGCAGGGACTTCTCAGGATGGTTTCAGTCAAGAACTTCTCAAGATGGTTCCAATCAGGAATTTTCAGGATGGTTCTGATGAGGATTTTCTCAGGATGGTTTCCGTCAGGAACTTCTCACAATGGTTTCAGGAACTTCTCAGGATGGTTCCTAGCAGGAATTTCTCAGCATGGTTCTGATCAGGAATTTTCAGGATGGTTCCTAGCAGGAATTTCTCAGGATAGTTTCTGTCAGGAACTTCTCAGGATGGTTCCTAGCAGGAATTTCTCAGGATGGTTCCTAGCAGGAATTTCTCAG
>VZTN01028471.1:41895-62418 GCA_013400515.1 Erpornis zantholeuca
CAGGAATTTCTCAGGATGGTTCCTGTCAGGAATTTCTCAGCATGGTTCTGATCAGGAATTTCTCAGGATGGTTCCTAGCAGGAATTTCTCAGGATGGTTTCAGTACCTCCTCAGGACGGTTCTGCTCAGTAACTTCTCTCCCCTCTCTGCAGGTGAGGAGGTGGGCGATTTTCCCTGTGGGGAGGAGCCTCCAGCCAGGCAGTGTGAGAGTGGCACCATGTGCAGGGAGTACTGGCAGGGCCCCAACTATGGCATCACCAACTTTGACAACATCCTCTTCGCCGTGCTCACGGTGTTCCAGTGCATCACCATGGAGGGCTGGACCGACATCCTCTACAACGTGAGTGCTCTGCCAGGCCTGGGGGGTGCTGGGTGGGAAAAGATGGTTCTGGGAGAAAAATTAACTCAGTTGGTGTGGTTTTCACCTCCTGCTCCCCTGGTTTTTGGGAGGGTTGTTCCTGGTTTTTCCCTGTTTCTGGTTCAGTCTGCGGTGCTTTGAGGCTGCACGTGGGGTGTGTGGTGGCAGTGTAGGAGTTGGTGTCAGCCTCGGTGCTCCCCTGCTCTGCTGGGTGAGCAGGAGCAGGTTCTCACAATGCCCCACAGAAAGTCCAAATTGCACAACATTTGGGTGGTAAAAGCAGCAACTCCTTAATATTTTGCACCTGGAGGTTGCCTCTCCTGACTGGGTGTAGGCCTTGTTGATCAAATGTGTAATGCTGAGCCCCAGTGCTGGTTTTGGTTAGACCAGGACCATTTTACAGAGCCCTGTCGCTCACCTTCACCCCTGGTGTGACTCTGCTGGCTGCACAGAAGATGCACCAGGCTGAGTTTCCTTCCCTCCTGCAAGGCAGAATCCTGACTGTCACAAGCTCTTGGCTGGGCAGCTTTGCTCTTCCTGGGTTTACAAAGAGCAGGACAATCCCACCCAACCTCTGCTGGCTTCCAGGCAGGGCAATGCTCTCGTCTGAGGGTGGAGTTTCTGTGGAAAAATCCCTCAGGTGATGCCTTAAATGTCTCCCTAGAAACAGAGAGCAGACAGGAATAAAGGAATCAAGGAGGGATTGGTTGGAAAGGCCTTCAGAGGTACACTCTGGGCTCCAGAGGCTCCTGCCTCAGTGCATCCCAACATGGACAAGGACAGCTCCCGAGTTCTTCCCACTTGGATCTCAGCATCAATTCCCCAAGCAGAAGCCAGGCAAGGATGGAATTTGCCCAAGCTTGCCCCCCTCTTGCCAAGATTGTGGTGTGCAGTTGTTGGGCCTAGGAGGGTCTGGGTGTCCTTGGAGAGCTGGAGAGGCTTTGTTGTGTGTGTGTGAGCATGAGAGAACAGCACTGAACGAGCTCAGGGAACTGCAAAGTGAACACTGGGCAGGGCAGGGCTGGAAACAATATAAATGTTAAAACTTAAGGCACCATAGGCAGGCATTTGCTGATGCCCTCAGCCCATTTCTCTGGCTGGAGGGATGGTGCTGTGCTCAGTGTTCTCCATCACAGACTCCAGAGCCATGCTGGGCCCCTTCAGCCCTTCCTGGGAGGGTGTTTGAAGCAACAGGAAGGGATTATCCTCAGCCACAGTAATTGCCAGGTACAATTCTGCAGTGTTTGGAGCCAATTAATCTGATTTATTCCCTTCTCCCTCTGCTGCTCAGTTCCTCCATTTATTCCCAGTCTCTGACCACTTAAAGCCATCTCTAGAAGATTTCCCCATTACGTTTCTCCCCTCACCCTAAAGCTTCACCACAGCACCTTTCTCCCCTCCTCATTCAGCATTCCTGCTCCTTCCTGCTGGTGCCAAGTGTTGTAAGAAGAGCCCATTAGCATCCTGGCTGGGATTGATTAATCAATATGTGGTGTATGAGATCATCTTCTCCCACCCTGCCTCTCTCACCACACGCAGAACCCCGAGCTTACGATGGGGCTATTGATTTTGGGGGTTGCTTTGAAGCTGTTGTAGCTTCATTCCAGATAGCCATTAATGGAATTGGGAGCAGGTGCCTGGAGGAGCTGCACAGTTGGATTTGCTGTGTCTGAGACCTCAGCTTACGGTTTGATGCTGAGATCTGGCAGGTCTGAGGGGGTCTGGATGTTGGGGTGGAGGTTGAGTGGTTTGTGCTGTGCCAAAGGATGCTTGGCAGAAGTAACTCCCTGCCCCCTGTGCCTTGTCCCTGAGTGCTGTCACCCCTCCCCTGGCTGAGGGCCTGCTGTGCTTTTGCAGCTTGGAGCCTGAGAGAAGCTGTGGGTGGGGAAGATCCACTCTGTGCTGATGCCTTAAATGGCTCCCTAGAAACAGAGAGCAGGCAGGAATAAAGGAATCAAGGAGGGATTGGTTGGAAAGGCCTTCAGAGGTACACTCTGGGCTCCAGAGGCTCCTGCCTCAGTGCATCCCAACATGGACAAGGACAGCTCCCGAGTTCTTCCCACTTGGATCTCAGCATCAATTCCCCAAGCAGGAGCCAGGCAAGGATGGAATTTGCCCAAGCTTGCCCCCCTCTTGCCAAGATTGTGGTTTGCAGTTGTTGGGCCTAGGAGGGTCTGGGTGTCCTTGGAGAGCTGGAGAGGCTTTGTTGTGTGTGTGTGAGCATGAGAGAACAGCACTGAACGAGCTCCAGGGAACTGCAGAGTGACACTGGGCAGGGCAGGGCTGGGAACAATATAAATGTTAAAACCTAAGGCATCAGTGCAGTCCTCAACCTTTCCACAACTTAAGTAATTTGCTGTTTTCTGGCCACTTGTTTTTTGGGTTGGTGTCTTCTGTGCCTCCTCCAAGTTCATCAAACTGGAAAGGGAGGCACAACCCCAGATTATGATGCAGCAGTGACTGAAAATCCTCCCCAGGGTGTTTGTGGATGCATTGTCAGGCTGTGCCCAGGGAACAGCAGTGAAGTCATGGAGTTATAGAATGGTCTGGGGTGGCAGGGACCTTAAATCACATCCCATCCCACCCCTGCCATGGCAGGGACACCTCCCACTGTCCCAGGCTGCTCCCAGCCCCAATGTCCAGCCTGGCCTTGGGCACTGCCAGGGATCCAGGGGCAGCTACAGCTGCTCTGGGCACCCTGTGCCAGGGCCTGCCCACCCTCCCAGGGAACAATTCCTTCCCAATATCCCATCCAGCCCTGCCCTCTTTCAGTTTAAATCCATTCCCCCTTGCTCTGTCACTCTGCCCATATAAAAAGTCCCTCTCTCTCCTTTTCACAAGCTCCTTCAGGCCCTGGAAGTGGCTCTGAGCTCTCCCTGGAGCCTTCTCCTCTCCAGGTGAGCACCCCCAGCTCTCCCAGCCTGGCTCCAGAGAGGCTCCAGCCCTGGGAGCATCTCCATGACCTCCTCTGGACTTGATCCAGCAGCTCTAGGTTCTCCTGGTGTTGAGGACCCCAGACCTGGACACAGAACTCTAGGTGGGGTCCCACGAGGGCAGAGTAGAGGGGGAGAATCAGCTCTTCCATCCTGGCCACTGCTCTGGAGGTGGAATCCATCAGCTCCAGGCAGCCCTGCAGCTGCACAGGGATGCTGCCTGAACCAGCCTGATCCTGACTGGACCCAGGCTGGGAAGAAGCTGGAAGATGTTTCCTCTTGAATCCAGAACTGGTAGAGGAAGTGAGCACAGCCTCAGGCACGGGGGAGTGTCAGAGGTTATTCCCTCTTCAGGGAGCTCTGATTCACTGCCTGAGCTCTCCCCTGCGGACAGAAATGGCTTTTTGGCAGGAAAATTTTGTCATGAAAAGTTTCCCTGCCGGCCCCAGGCTCTGGTCTCCTGAAGGAGAGCAGCATTCCCCTGATGCAGGATACTCATCAGAGCTGAGCTGTGGGCCTACTTTTAATCTTTGGCTTAATTAAGATTTGCAAAAGGCTGTGGGACCACAGCAGGCAGGATGTTCTCTGTGTACATTGGGATTAAGCATTAGTAAGAAGAAAGGCTGGAGGTTTTCCTGCTGCTAACTCATGAAAGCAGGGAAAAACACACACTTCTGGTGCCCCCAACATAAGGAGGACATGGAACTGTGGGAGCAGGTCCAGACAAGGCCATGAATTTGGGAAGGGGATTAGAGCATGTCCCCTATGGACACAGAAGAAGACACAGAAAAGGTTGAGTGAAGAGCTCAGAGCCACTTCCAGTGCCTGAAGGGGCTCCAGGAGAGCTGCAAAGGGACTGGGGACAAGGGATGGAGGGCCAGGACATAGGGAATGGCTTCCCAGTGCCAGAGGGCAGGGCTGGATGGGATATGGGGAAGGAATTGTTCCCTGGGAGGGCGAGCAGGCCCTGGCACAGAGTGCCCAGAGCAGCTGTGGCTGCCCTGGATCCCTGGCAGTGCCCAAGGCCAGGCTGGACACTGGGGCTGGGAGCAGCCTGGGACAGTGGGAGGTGTCCCTGCCATGGCAGGGGTGGGGATGAGATGAGCTTTAAGGTCTCTTCTTTGGCTCAGGTGTGCTTCTATAAAAGCTGCTGTCCCTCAGGCTTAGCTGAGCCCTTCCTTCACCCCTCCCCACGTGTGCCACTGCCACAGGCTGGGGTAGATTTGTCCCCCTGCTCGTGCAGCTCCCTCCCTCACTGCTGACAGAGCTGCCAGCCCTGCTGGGACCCCAATGCTGCTGCTGCCAGGCAGTCTGGGACTGAGAGCCATTACAGGAAGGTTGAGGTTACAACTCCTTCCCTAATGGCCCATTCATTTCCTGCTGAAAAACGGGGCTGGATTGATTGTCCTGCATCCACAGGGCTTTGTTATCACTCCCCTCTTCCTCCTGCACTTGGGTTGTGGCCTGTTCAAGGATTGTAGTTTGCAGGGATCAAGTCACAGTGTGAGATGTGCTTCAGCAGCTCAGCATTCATTGAAATCTGGGAGGCTTTGCTCTGTCCTGAAAGCAGATTGGAGGCTGAAAAAGTGAGTCCGTGGTGGCATCAGGCAAACTGAGGAGTTTGGTGTCAAGGGATGTTCAGGAAAGAGGGATTTGGGTTTGATGGTTTGGCTCAGGTCTGTCCAAAGTGAGACAGTTTGTTGGGAAGGATTATTCAGTCAATCCCAAAGGACTGAGGTGACTTTGTAGGTGGTCCAGATCCAGCTTTCCTACAGATTTAGAAAGTCACAGTGGTGTCTTAAATGTCTACTTGGAAACAGAGAGCAGACAGGAATAAAGGAATCAAGGAGGGATTGATTGGAAAGGCCTTCAGAGGTACACTCTGGGCTCCAGAGGCTCCTGCCTCAGTGCATCCCAACATGGACAAGGACAGCTCCCGAGTTCTTCCCACTTGGATCTCAGCATCAATTCCCCAAGCAGAAGCCAGGCAAGGATGGAATTTGCCCAAGCTTGCCCCCCTCTCCCCAAGCTTGTGGTTTGCAGTTGTTGGGCCTAGGAGGGTCTGGGTGTCCTTGGAGAGCTGGAGAGGCTTTGTTGTGTGTGTGTGAGCATGAGAGAACAGCACTGAACGAGCTCCAGGATTACACCAACAGTACAGTATATTTTTATATTGAAAAGTTTAAAAGTTAAAACCTAAGGCATCAACAGCATCCAAGATTTCAGCACAGCCTTTACACTCAGAAATCTACCTTGTAAATATTCACTTCCTCTCCTGTGATAAACGGAGGAATCAGGAGGGCAAGGAGAAAGCAAGTTCCCAAATCTCTGCCCATTTCTTCCACTGTTTATATTTCCAGACACTTTTCCTTTTAATTGAGGGCCATGAAAGCTTTCTAGCAAGGCTTTATCTGGGAGGTGATTTATGCTTGGAGCAAAGAGGCTGAATCATCAGGAGGGTGAAATTCTTCAATAATAACCTAGGGAAAAAAACCCTTCCTGCCTCAGCAGCACAAAAGCTTTGGAACAATGACTCCAACCAAGCTGCAGGATTGTCTCAGCCGTGGCCTGTTTGTGCTCAAAAGTGTCCAAGGAGCAATTTAGGGAAGTTGGTGATGGGGAAGAATTTTTTCCAGCCCTGATTCCAGTCTTCAGCATGGTCTGGGGATGTGTTAAAATGGAGTAACCCAGCAGTTTTCCTCAGGGTGGGAAACTGCAACCGAGTTTCCAGTCCAACCCAGTGCAGATGGCTCAGAGATCCCTCAAGTGCAGGCAGAGCATTTCTGGAGCACGAAATTAAGGAAGGATCTGCTGCCCCAGCAGCTTGGTGTGGGGGCAGTGCTGCTCAGGGGGCTAGACCTGGCTTTGTGCAGCTGGGACCAGTCCAGAGTGACTGGTGCTGGGGTCAGCTCTTGGGCCCATTATGCAAATCTATTCATTAGTCCCCATGAAGTGTCTGGATATGCCAAATATTGCTAAATTTATTGTGCTTTGAGCGTGGCTCTGTCAATAACCAGGGGCTGCTGGAGCTGGAGGGTGTTGGTGCTGCTGAAGGGAGAATATTTCCAGGGATGGACTCCGAGTGCAGGGTTGGGGTGAAGGAATCTTTGTGCTGGGGTGGGGGAGACAACACCACTGCTCAGCAGGAGAAACTGTGGTGCCCCAGGAAGTGCTGGAGTCCAGGGAAGCCTGAAACTGCTCCTGCTCCTCTGAGGGTTCCTTTAGTCCCCAGAGCTCCTCAAAAATAGCTTAGCCTGCAACCTAAGCTGATGAGAGAAGCTCCCTTCACTTTTGGGAGAGCCTGAAGGCACCAGAGAGGTGAAGAGATTTTTGTTTCGTGTATCACAGAGAGTTTAGTTAGAGGTTTGGATTTTGTTCTGTGTATTATATAGGCACAAGATGGATGCTTTGGGGTGTGGTTTCTCCTTCTTTCTTCTTCTTCTCTCTCCTCTTTCTCTTCCTCTCTCCTCTGACACCAGTTCCTGTGGTGTGGTGGTTGGTGGAAGGGGATTAGTGTGGAAAAGACATATCAGTAAGATGAGAATTTATTGGTGTTGGAAACAAAACAAAGTATGTAGAGTTTTCTTAATGGTCAATATTAGATATAAAGGTTGCTGCTGATTAGCTGCCATTGCTTTTCTGCCCTGGTGCCCTCAGAGGATGCTGCCTCTGCCTCCGAGGTCTTGATAAAACAAATAAACAACTCTGAAACAGCACAGAAGATGTCTCACTTTGTTCTTTCCAACATGAAGAACTGAAGGAAGAGAATCTCCAGGGCAGAGGACAGGGACAGGAGCCAAGGGCTCCAACCCCTGGAGGGCCCAGGCCCCTGACAGCCCCAGGATCTGAGTCCTCCTCAGCCCTGTTTCCCCTCCAGATGTACTTTTCAAATCAAGATCGTTTCTGGATCATTTTGGATCCTCTTGTTTGTTGTTTGTGAATGACAGTGATTCATGTGTTGCTAATATGGGCTCTGCGGAGGTGGGAAACCTTTTAAAGAGGCAATAGTACAACTCTGCTTTCCTCTTTGGGCAGTAATTCCCAGTTCTCTCCATGCCAGAGCCTTATTATCCATCATCAAACCCTCCACTGGTTGCCATGGGGAGCTCCCTTTGTTTTGCAAAGCAAGAAAAGCCCGAAAAGTTTTGTGTCTGCCCCTGAATTCCTCAATTAAAATAATTCTTTTGCTAGGCTGGGTCTAAGGTTCCTCACAAAGAGGAGCCAGCTGGGACCTCCTGAGGGAGCTGCTGTGGACCTGGCAGGGATGAGTTTGGAGCTCAGAGCTTCCCATGGGATCCTCAGCAGGCTGGGAAGGGGTTGGAACTCCTTGCTGTGCTCCTTGGTGGTTTGCTCTGCTCCGTTCCCCTCTCTGAGGTGCCTTTGATGTGGGAGCTGCACCAGGAACTTCCAAAGAACTGTGGAAGAGTTGGAGAACTTGGAAAACTGTGGAGAATTGTGTTTGTGGTCCCAAAAAAACCCGGGTGAAAGCTGCCCCACCCGGAGCTGTCCGAAACCTCGGTGCTGACTTCCCACGAGCTGGGCTTTCACCTTTCATCTTTCCTCTCCAGGAGTTCAGAGCTCCACGGTGGAATTTGCTTTGCAGAACGGGAGCTCCTCGCAGGAGAGGAGAAATGTCAGAGTGCACCCTCTCTCTCTCTTTTGATCTTAACAGCAAGAGATTTTCATGTTTCTTCCATTTCCTGCTGACAAATATCAGTGTCCAGTGGGTCTTTCCAGACTGTGGGCTGGACCTAACCTGATCTGCTGGTGAGTAGGGATGAACAGTTCAAACAAAACATAAATCTACCTTAAATTGGATCCCACCTGGAACTTTACCCTCCCTGAGTTATAACAGCTCATGATTCACTTGGTATTTTTCATTCCTTTTTGCGTCTTTGAGTTTCTTTATTCCCAGGAAGGTACAGAAATGAAAATGGCTGGGAAATAATTGAAATGGTTGGGATATCACTGTTGTTCCATTTCTAGCCCAGTCAGAGATGGTCTTGTTGGTGAGATGGTTTGGGGGCTTGTGGGGGCAGAAGAGACTCTGTTGTCCCAGTTTGGAGAGCTCACATGTGTCTTTCTGGGGTGTTTCATACAACTACAGAATGGTTGGGTTGGAAGAGTCCTCACATCCCATCCCATCCCATCCCATCCCATCCCATCCCATCCCATCCCATCCCATTCCATCCCACCCCTGCCATGGCAGGGACACCTCCCACTGTCCCAGGCTGCTCCCAGCCCCAATGTCCAGCCTGGCCTTGGGCACTGCCAGGGATCCAGGGGCAGCCACAGCTGCTCTGGGCACCCTGTGCCAGGAAAACCAAACCTGTGATTCTTGGTCCCCATCACTCACAAGTGGGAGCTGGGGAATCCAGGGTGATGCTCCTCAGGAGGAGTTTGGATGTGGCCAGCCCTGGACTGTGAGGTGATTTCCTGAGGTGCTGGGAGAGTGCAGAAAACAGAAGGGAAATCAATAACATGAAGCAGCTCCCTTCATCTCAGGCTTGGATAGAGGTCCCTCTTTGCTCCCTGGCTGCTCATGAGATTCCACATTTTAAGCACCTCTGAAACCTGTGAGTTAAGGCTTAAAGGTTAAGGCTTGAGGTCTCCTTGGGGGTTTTGCACTTGGCTTTCCTCATGGGGACAGCTGATGTGGTGGTGCAGTGACTGCACCAGCAGAGCTCCTGGGACTCTGGAATTGCTCTTCTCTCCTCTTCTCTCTCCTGAAGGGCTGTTAGGAGTGACCCAAAGCCAGGCCACTGAATCACAGACCCACAATTGCTAAATATTGAGGGGGGTGAGAAGAAATGTTGTGTTTGCATTGATATTTGTGTGTGCTGGGGCTGGCAGCAGTGGTGTGATGAGGTTCAGGGTGGGTTCAGTCTCCTGTGATCACTCTCTGTGCACGATCAAGCTCTCCTTGTGAATAAATATTGAGGAGCAAAGCTGTTTAACCAGGAAAAGTGTGAGCAGGCAGCAAAAGGAAAAGCTGCTGAAGGGATTCCCCCCCATTAACAGGGGAAATAAGCACAAGGAGAGGTTTTGTTTTGCCACTCTGAATCTCACAGCACATTTCTGATGTGCTTCCTTTGTTGTCACTGCATTCTCTGTCATGTCCCAGGACCAAGCTCTGCTCCAGGTGGGTGTGGGGTGTCAGAATCCAGGGATGGAAGTGACCAGCAGAGCTGGGTGCTGTGCCAGGCTTGGACAAGGGTGCTCTGCTTCCCCTGGGACACAGCTCAGGGTTTAGCTGGGTCTTTGAAGAGGTGGAGATCAGGGAATCACAGCTGAAAGGATGACCAGGACAGCTCCTGGCCCAGACCCCCCAACAACCCCACCCTGTCCATCCCTGGCAGCGCTGCCCAAACGCTCCTGGAGCTCTGGCAGCCTCGGGGCTGTGCCCATTCCCTGGGGAGCCTGGGCAGTGCCCAGCACCCTCTGGGGGGAATCCAATAATGCAGGGTACAGTGGGAAATGAGGAGCAAACAGATGAGAAGTGAACACTGGAGCACGCAATGCCCACGGGTGTGTGAAGAAATGTCCCCAGGGCTTTGTAGCAGAGCCTGTTCTGATCTCGGAGCCCAGAGCACACAGCATCTGCTGCACAGCTGGGCCACACATTCAGTGTAAAACCCCCCAGAGCCCTGACTCAGGCAGAGTTTCCCTGGGGACCTGATGCTCACCAGCGCAGAGCTCCTCTTGTCACTGTGCATTTGTCCTGGAGATGTGCTGGGGGCCCGGGGAGGTGCTGGGGACAAGGCCAGCAGGGCACCTGGCACATGCTGGTGTCATAAACCCCTGATGGAGGTGGGAGCTGAGCTCCTGAGCTGTGCCACGGTGCAGTTGTGCTCTTTCTTTCTCCCTGTACCTTCAGAAAGCAGAGAAAAAAAAAAATCTCCTAATGCTGTTAGTGCTCGATTGCACTCACTATTGAGTTAGGGCAATTTGAATTTGCTAATAAGAAGCAGCCACCTTCAGCGTGCACATAAATGATAATTCCCAGCCTGTGGCTGCAGGGTTAATGCTGATTTTGTTGATTTTGTGGCTCAGTATCACCAATCATCTGCAGGAAAGTAGGGCAGGGATGGCAGAGTTTGGAGCAGGCAGCCAAGAGCCTGGCAGCAGCTCTGAGTGCAGGGCTGGGTAGAGAGGGAAAAGCTGGGAGGGAAGAAGGGAAAAACCTCACCTGTGCTTCTGTAGAAGTGGCACTAAAAGGCAGGGACACACTTAGGGGTGTGGAAAGGGGAGAGCCCTGTTTCTAGGGCCCCCCACAGAACAATCAGAGTTCATTGATGGATGATCAGAAATCAGAAGGCTTTATTTATAGAATTGATATTTAGATTATTAGGATATTAATGAGAAGGAAAGAGAATGAGAGAGATCAGATCCCTCCAGCCTGCTCCAGCTGCAGGAATCCTCTGTGTCTGTGTGAACAGACAGTCCCAGAGTGTGTACAACACAAATTATGAAAACAAATCCCAAGACAGAAATCTCTCGTTGGCCAAGGAGAGAACATTCCCAAACAACTGCAATAGTTACATTTTCCTCAACCTGGTAACAACTCTGACGAATTCAGTGCCGTAAGAATCAGCCAGGCATAAAAATGCCTACAGAAATCTTTTCAGGGTTACCAACATAGGGGTGACCAAACCTTTGCGCACAAACCCCAAAGCAGCTCAGCCAAAAGATTGACTCGAGCACAAAACCACGTTGGGAGTTCTGGATGTGTGAAACCCTTCCCAACAGGGAGAGCCCACGTGTGCCCCCCATGTCACCCTCACACCCCTTCTGTTGGCACACAGGCTTTTTGCCAGTTGAGATGTGGATCTCATCCATGTTTCCTGCTGGATATAAGCTTCTTCCATCCCATTCTCTTTGTTTCAACCTGTTTTTATAAAGGCAGCAAGGCTTTAATTTTGTAAGGTTTTACCTATGTGCAATATGAGAGGATTGCATACAGGTAAAACCTTATAAACCTCAATTTGCTCCAGCAAATTCCCCTGCTCAGAACAGCACTCGAGGAAGTGTGTGAGGCTGAGCAGGAGCTGAGATGCCTCCCTGAAACTTCTGGGGTTTGTTTAATGTCTCGGGGAAGATTTATTCCAAATGACTGTGGGGCGGCCACCTCCAGGTTTAATAGGAGACATTTCAGTTCCACAGCAGGAGAGTGACATATATCAGACAAACTCCCTGAGTCTCTTCAAGGCAGCAATTGCTCTCTGAGAAGCAATGAAGTCTCTCCAAACAGCAGCATAATGGTGGGGGCTTGCCAAGGAGAAAAGCTCCAGCGGAAGAAATCCACGTGCAGCTCAACAGCATGAAAGTGATGCCAGGATGATTTTTTTGTTTTTTCTTTCACACCCCTCTCACACACCCTTTTATAGAGTTTGATGTATTCTCAGTGCTTTTAGCCCCACACTTGTACCTCCCCAAGGCTGAGAACTCAGCTCAGCCCCACGGCACCGTTAAACCAGGAGAGCAAACATCCTGGGAGCCCCAGACACCAAGGGCCTCTCCAGAACACATTTGGGAACCTCAGCCAGGCCCAGCCAGGGGGAAGGTTCCTCACAACGAGGGCTTCACTCCAGCCTCTCACTGGGAAATCTTTAATAAATATACTAATTTTGCAAAGCCTATAATTGTGTGCATTTTGGGGCATTGCGCCTGCACCAAGTGCTGCACCCAAGGATCCTGCAATAAATCCCGAGGTAAAAACCCCTTTTCCCCATCAAGTGTGTTTTGGTTTTTAATTTTAAGGCCAGGGAAAGGCAACAAAAGCACTGAGGGTACAAACAGCTCTGAATGTGCCTGGCAGTCTCTTCCCTGCCCGGGATGAGAAAGGCAGCTGGGAGCTCTCAGAGTGTGCCAGTGCTCTGCCATCCCTGCTGCACCTGGGGCTGCGAGGGCACAGAGTGACAGAGCAGTGCTGGGGAATCTGATGCCTTAATGGCTGCCTAAAAACACAGACCAGGGAGGAATAAAGGAATAAGGGAGGGATTGATTGGAAAGGCCTTCAAAGGTCACAATCTGGGAGTCCAGAGGCTCCTGCCTCAGTGCATCCCAAGGTGGACCCCAGGTTACAAGTTCTTCACCCTTTTATTGGTTTGCTCCATTTGCATATCAGCATCAATTTGCCAATTAAAACTTCAGCTAATGATGGAATTTGCCCAAGCTTGCCCCCCTCTTGCCAAGATTGTGGTTTGCAGTTGTTGGGCCTAGGAGGGTCTGGGTGTCCTTGGAGAGCTGGAGAGGCTTTGTTGTGTGTGTGTGAGCATGAGAGAACAGCACTGAACGAGCTCCAGGGAACTGCAGAGTGACACTGGGCAGGGCAGGGCTGGGAACATAGAAAAGTTAAAACTTAAGGCATCTACTTTATTGAGACTCTAAATATTTTAAATATGTACTACTAAGGTATGTGTAATAAGAGTAGAAAGTTAAAACCTAAGGCATCAAAACCACAAGTGGATGTTTCCCTTGGTTTTGTGGTTCTGAGGGCAGCCCCCAGTCTGTGCTCCAGCAGAAGAGGCTGTGGGGGCTCTGGGAGGAGTTTTTGCTCTTTTCTCCACAGACCACATGCCCTGGGTGCCAGGGGTGGGCAGGGACACCTTCCACTGTCCCAGGGTGCTCCAAGCCCTGTCCAGCCTGGCCTTGGACACTGCCAGGGATGGGACAGGCACCACCTTTCAGGAAAGGTTTTTCCTCCAACAGATAAAGTTCCTGGCATGACAGAGCCTTTCAAGTAGGAAATTTTTACTTCTTTTTTTTTATTTCAGCAATATGTTTATTTTTTCTTGTGTCCAAGGCCAGGTTGGATGGGCTTGGAGCAGTGTGGGATGGTGGAATCCATCACAGCAGGGATTGGGATGAGATGGGTTTTAAGGTCCCTTTTAACCCCAAATATTCCATGATTCTAAAATCCAGCAAATCCTTTGAAAGGGAGGAAAATCACCCAGGAAATGTGGGGAGCAGCTCATCCCAAAATCCCCCTGGGTGTCCTTGTCCCTTCTAGGGTTGGTTTGTTTATGAACATGGCCTGTGGTAAAACCTTTGCTGTCCATCCCTGTTCCTGGTTCTTCCCTCCCAGAAAGGACTCCTGGAATACAGAGAGGAGCATCTTTGAGCTGCTCTCATCATTTTTTTACAGGCTTAATGAATATACACTGGAGCAAATATTTTCACACTTCAATTTGGAATTTCACAGGCAGTTTTCATTCAAATTTGGAACAACTTGGCGAGGGTTGTGCTTAGGAAAAAACCTTTTTCCCTTCCCTGTATCAGAGAATCCTTTTCTATTGAAAATGTCTTCCCAAAACCTTGTGAAACATCTTTAGGTGGAGCCCAGAGGATCATGAGCAGCTGGTTTTTTGTTCTGCTTTGTCTGAAGCAGGGAAATGGGAGGGAGGAAATACCTCTGGAATCTTGTTCTGAGTAGGGATGGCATTGACAAAGGCCTGTTGGGCCTGGGGGCTTTGCTGTGCTCCCAATTCCGTGGCACTGAGCTCTCAGCTCCATTTTATGCCGAGATTTATCCACGAGGATATTTTTTGCTCATAATTAAGGAAAAGCTGAGCTGCTGGAGGTGTCTCATTAGAAAGATAAGAATGAGAAGGTGGCCTAACCTAAATAAATCCATGCTCTGCTGGAGAATGCAGGTGTGTAGCAGCCCAGGGTCATGATTTCATGCAATGGAATCGAGGCTTTAATTCATTCAACAAATTTTCTGCTCCTGAAAACTTCTTGGGAATCTTTGCTGGAGATGTTTAGAAGGAAAATCAGGAAGAATCTGGATCTGCATTGAGGTGATGAGGAAGCCTGTGCGTTATTCTGAGGGCTGTTGTTATCTGCAATGATTTTGGGCCTTGCCCCACAATTTCCTCTGTTCAAAGCCAGAAAATTTGGATTGTTTTGGGTTGTTGTGGTGCTCTGGGAATTGCTCTGTGTGACTGGCTCTGCCCTGCTGAGCCAGGAAAAGTTCCTGCCTGCTGAGTGGCAGGAAAAGTTTATTCTGCATCTACTCACTAGACCAGCAAAACTCTGAGTGGGCCTGAATGATCCTTACCAGAAAATCCTGTGTGTGTCCCTGGCTCTAAATCTGTGTCTGTGTTTTACACATTTATTCCTGCAGATATTTCTCCCTCCTTGGAGAGAGACTTTTGGAGCACTTTTGGCTCTTCAGACACCTGAAGCTTTTGCAGAGTAAGAAAAGCCACATGCAGGGAGCACTGAGTTTACTCCAGGTGCAGCTTGGCTCCCACAGGAGCTTTCTCAGGCACTGAATGATTTGTGCTCCATGAGAATTCCAAGCTCAGAGCAGAGCCAGGTTCTCCAGGCTGAGAACCCAACCCCAAGATCTCCTGTGCTCTCCTCGTGCCCCTTCCCCCAAAATGCAAGTTTTGTGTGCTCAGGGAAACCTGAAGATGAGTGATTGAGGTGCTGGAGGGGCTGGTGGGAGTCAGAATATTTGGAGTTTTGCTGGATGAACTGGCTGCCCCTGTGGTGTCCCATGCTTTGTGAATGGGAATTCCTCAGTCTTGTGAGCTCTGTGGCTTTCAGATCTGTGCTAAGATGTGTGAAATGCACCTTCAGAGAGTCACAGAGTGGTTTGGGTTGGAAGGGACTTCAAAGATCATCTCGTTCCAACCTCCCTGCTGAGGACAGGGATAGCTTCCACTAGAGCAGGGTGCTCCAAGCCCCACCTAACCTGGCTTTAAATCCTCCTTATCTCCCAGATAAGTGCCCTGTGGGGCTCAGAGAGGAGCTGGGCAGGTTTTTTTGCTGGGGCAAAACTTCTTCTTGAGAATCCCAGCCTGAAGGAGCCTCGCCTGTCCCCACCAGGAGCAGCCTGCACTGAGCTGACATCCATAATTCAAACCCACAGCTGCTTAAAAATACAAGAAAGGGAGGAGAGGCTACAAAATAAAACCAAAAACATCCAAAAAGAGGTAGAGTCCCTTGGCCAGGCTGTTATTTCTGACGGTGGCAGAGCTTTCCCAGTGCCAGGCAGGCTCATGAATAAAGCAGCTGAGTGAGTTCACGCTAGCTGGGGAAAGAATGAATTTTTTATCAAGGAGCCCTGTTAGCATATTTATGTATTGATATATTGGTGCCATAAGCCTTTGGATCAAGGCATGAACCAGCAGTGGTTTTGCTTTTTCAGCCTCTGCAGCTCTGGAGAAGGGGAGAAACAAAGGGGAGGATTTGCTTTCCATTTAAAGTTGGCTGAGTTAACATTATTATAGCTCACAGCAGCTACAGTTAGAATGTGTCCCCACATCCACTGCAATTGTGCAGAATTCAAATGCTGCCAGCTTTGAGGATTTTACCTCGAGTCTTCTGATATTTGGATGCATTTTTGGATGTATTTTATGCATTTGGATGTTTTCAGAGGAAAGCCCGGCTCTGGATTGGTGTGTTTGAGGGAATTACAGCTCCCTTCACTCTTCCTAGGGACTTTCTCACTTCTGTCATGGGAAGTAAAGGGTGGAAAATGAGAATCCTAAAGGGGTGGTGATCTAGGTGTGTGTGAAGGGGAAAAGGAGGAGTGGAATAGCACAAAGACCTCGAAGAGAGAGGATCTTCTCAGGATCATGGATTTGAGTAAATGTGCCAGGGTTTGGAGTTCTGTTTCCAGGAGTTTGTCAGGGCTTTGGGCTGAGGGGAGTGCAGAGGCCACTGGGGACTCTCCAAAGCCTTTTCCTGTAACTGCTGTCCCCATCCCAAAGGGCTCCCAGGAACCATCCTCAGCCATGGGATCTTTCCTGCTCTCCAAAACCCCCCACAAAGGCACCAGAAGTTATGAAGTGCTCTAGGAGGAGATCAGATCACAGAATCACAGAATCAGGTTGGAAAAGACCTTTGGACCTGATAGTCTCGACCTGAGACCTGACACCACCTGGTCAACTAAACCATGGCACTGAGTGTCACCTCCAGGGAAAGCCAGGATGGATTTGTGCTGTTGATGCCTTAGGTTTGAACTTTTCTATGTTCCCAGCCCTGCCCTGCCCAGTGTCACTCTGCAGTTCCCTGGAGCTCGTTCAGTGCTGTTCTCTCATGCTCACACACACACAACAAAGCCTCTCCAGCTCTCCAAGGACACCCAGNCTGTTTCTAGGTACCCATTTATGGCATCACCCCCAGCTGTTTCCCTCACAGAATCTTAAGAATTGGTGTTTGAACTTGGCTCCCAATTCCCTGCAGCTTGTTGGGAGCTCTTCCACTTGAATTCCCTCCCTCTCCATCCAGTGGCACCTGCTCTGATCCCACTGATCCCAGCTGGGGCTGCTCTGACCCCCAACCCAACCCAACCCAACTCAACCCAACCCAACCCAACCCCACCTCTCTGTACTCGGATCACGATTCAGACTGACCGCTAATTTCATTAACGATCCCATTTTGGTTTTATCCTTCCCACAGAGCACCCCAGGCTCTGCCATCTCCCTCCTGGGGTTGGCACAGCCCTGGAGCATCCATGGGGATGTTCCTGTGCCAGCGGGATTTGGCTTTGGAGGGTCATGGGCAGCGCTCCCCCGGCCCCAGCTGCCGGGGCCCTGCAGAGCTGAGCACCAGATGCTCCCTAAAATGTGCTGGAACATCTGAGAGCCAGAAACCAGAGAAACTGGGCTGGATTCGAGCCAAAATTGCATTTAAACTGGGGATGGGGAGGGAAAGGCAAGGCTTTCAGCAGGTCCTGGTGTTTGTATGGAGTAGCACGTGGGGTCGGCTCTTGGGAAATGGGATTTCTCTCGCTGCTCTGCTGGGGAATGCAGGAGCAGCTCAACTTTCACCTGGCTCTGACCCAATTTTGCCTCGTACGAGGCTGGGGATTGCAGCAGAGACCTCCTCGGGGCAGAGCTTGGTGGTGTTTCTGGGTCAGAAAGGCTACAGAAGGGTGAAAAGATGAACACCTTTTTTTTTTTTAAAAAAAAAGCTTTTTTTCTCCTTCTGTTTTCACTCAGGTTCCACGTGCTCTCGTACACATTGTGATAGTTTTGATTTTATCCTTAGGACTTTGTGCGTTCATTTAAATGTAAGAATAGGAGCAGAGATAAATAAATCACCCGTAAATAGCTTCGCTAATTATCAGAAAGAGTGAGGAGAGAGTTGTGAAAAATCAGACAGGAGGGTAAAGAGAGTTCATCTCTCCAAGAGCTGAGAGCTGTCCTCCATGCAAAAGCACTTAACTAAGGGAATATTACCTTTAATTGCCCTGAATAAGTCAGGCTGGGCCACTGATTAGCTTGGATGAGTAAATCGAGGTGTGCTGTATTTTGTATTTTGATTAAGATCACAGTAAAAGCAAACAGGTCCATGGTGCTTGGCTGTACCTGGCAAATGAAATCCCTTCACTGACCCCTGCTCTGGAAACATTCTCGTGGCAGCCCCTGAATTGTTTTGTCTTTCACATTAAAGGTTATTTTATGTGAAGTAAAATTCCTTCCCCTCCCAAAGCAGCTCCTGCTCCCTTTGAGCAGGAATGAGCAGTGGGATCTGGGGGTGAGGCTGCTGAGCCCCGAGGCTCCCTGGGGATGGGCAGCAAGGAGCCAAAAGCAGGCAGAGAGCCTGGAGAGCCAGAGAAGGGATGGGGATGGGCTGGGAGAAGGGTGCTGGAGCAGGCAAGGCTTTTTTTTGGGCATTTGCTGGCGATGGAATGGGACTGGAGCAGAGCTGCTGCTGGTCCTGCAGCAATGAGAAGCTCCAGAGTGTGAATCTCAGACTGGTTTGGGTGGCAAGAGACCTTAAAAACCACCTCCACCATGGGCAGGGACACCTTCCACCAGCCCAGGGGGCTGCAAGCCCCATCCAGCCTGGCCTTGGCCACGGCCAGGGATGAGGAAACTCCCCTTGGAGCAGCCCTGGGAACGTGGGCAGTGGCCAGGGCTGCAGGAGAGGAGATGAAAGGAGATGGAAAAGCATCTCTGGGCTCTGCAGCACGGCACGAGCAGCAGTTGGCTGCTTTCAAGTCGATTGTTTCGAAACAGATCTGGAAATGAATTAATAACCAGGCACAGCTGGCACCTTGTTAACACAGGGAAGCGCTGCCTGAACAGCTCAGAGTGCCTGAGACACAAAGAGAGGATTAGTCCTGGCCTCGCTCTGTGTTGGACAAGTCACAAAAGGCCTGGTGGCTGCAGGAGTCGTGTGCTGTGCTGGAGAACACCTCCCTCTCCAGCTCAGGGTGTTGATCTCCCTGCAGGACAGCAGCCTTTGGCTTCTGGGTTTGTTACAGATGAAAGAATTCCCCCTCAGGTCCCTGCTCCTCCTGGGGTGGCTGTGCTGTCACTGCCTGGGGACACCAGCACTGGGCATGGAGGGAGCAGAGAGCCCCTGGGTGCTCAGAGCCAATACAGGTGATGCCTTAAATGGCTCCCTAGAAACAGAGAGCAGGCAGGAATAGGGGAATAAAGGAGGGATTGATTGGAAAAGCCTTCAAAGGTCACACCCTGGGGGTCTGGAAGTTCCTGCCACAGTAGATCGTGAGGTGGACCCCAGGTCATGAGTTCTTCACCCTTTTGTAGGTTTGGTCTATTTGCATATCAGCATCAATTTGCCAAGTAGAACTTTAGCTAATGATGGAATTTGCCCAAGCTTGCCCCCCTGTCCCCAAGGTTGTGGTTTGCAGTTGTTGGGCCTAGGAGGGTCTGGGTGTCCTTGGAGAGCTGGAGAGGCTTTGTTGTGTGTGTGTGAGCATGAGAGAACAGCACTGAACGAGCTCCAGGGAACTGCAGAGTGACACTGGGCAGGGCAGGGTTGGAAACATAGAAAAGTTCAAACCTAAGGCATCACAGGAACGAATGAAGGTTGTCCTTTACACCCAGCCATGGGCAGGGACAGCAGCTCCAGGGTGGCTGATGGAGCAGAGGCACCTGGAACAGGCTGGAGAGACACTTTTGGGGATTTATCTATTGGGTATTTGGGTATTTTAGCATGCTGGGTGCATCCTGTGCCCAGTGCCAGGTCAGGGGGTGGGGGCAGCTGGGGGCTGAGCAGAGCTTAGGCTTTTTAGGGAGAGCATGCCAGGGGCTGGAGAGTTCATGTGGGCTTTAGATGCTTGAGGTGGAGATCACTGTGGCTCTGAAAGTGTCCCTTGGATGCCTCAGTTTCCCTCTGTGCAGCTGAGGGAACCTTGTGCTCTCAAATTTAGGGGTCATGGATCTTTCCATCACCAGTGCGCTCCTGGGGCC
The DNA here is from genome assembly GCA_013400515.1 of Erpornis zantholeuca. NCBI lineage: Eukaryota > Metazoa > Chordata > Aves > Passeriformes > Timaliidae > Erpornis > Erpornis zantholeuca. The sequence continues at coordinate 61,368 of VZTN01028471.1, forward strand.
AGGCTTCAGCTGGCATGGGCACTGCTCAGGAGGTGCTTGGAGCAGTGTGAGAGCCTCCTGTGAGCCCCTCCTGGATTTCAGGATGCAATTTTCCCACATTTTGTCAATTATGTCATTTCTCTTGCCTCCCTTTCAGGTCTCTGTGGGCCCAGGTGGCACTGACAGACAGGCAGACATCACGGCACTGAAATGTTGTAGCTGGAACATAAAAATTGATTTGATATCTTGGCTTCCTGCTGCTTAATGAATGAGCCTGGAGCTCAGTGGCTCTGTGGACAGAGGGCTAAGGGCAGACAGAGCTGCCTGTGGGACTCTGGGGGCTTTCCCTGGGGGAAGGAGTTTAGTTTTCCTGGCAGCAAACAGTTTTTGAGTCATTAAAACATCTCCCCGTGGCAGAGCTGGTGCTGCACTCTGTGCTTGGCTTCCAGCTCGCCTGGGAGCACTGGGAAAAGTGTTGCACATCCATGAAGGCTCTGCTTTCTCAGGAGCAGTTTGTCTCCACCCTTGCCTGGTGTTTGTCATCGTATCCAAGGTGGAGCTTGTCCTGGATCCTGGGGAGCAAGGCAGAGCAAACAGAGCCAGGGCCTGCCCTGCCCTGAGCAGGAGGGAACCCAGCCAAGGCTCAGGGAAGGAGGGGTAATTCCTTGTATTTCAACACATTTCGTTTTTAAGGGCTTGGATCGTGGCATTGTGGATCCGTGGCCCACTTTGGGCTGAGATGGATAAATAAACAATAAGCGATGGTTTGGCAGTGCTGAACTCGCCATGCTCCCTTTGCGTGTTTGTCTGGAGTTCCCTGCTCCCATCTGCTCCTCCCTCAGCCCCCCTTGCCTGGCTCACAGCATTCCCAGCCTCGCAGAACCATGGAATATCCTCAGCTGGAAGGATTGAGCCCTCCCTGAATGGGATCAGCTTGCTCCAGCCAGAGACGTTTGGTTGACAGGATGAGAACGGAAGAACAAACCCTAAATATAAAATCCTGTCCTGTCAAAGGTCTGGGCCCCTGCTAACCCTAACCCTAACCCTAACCCTAACCCTAACCCTAACCCTA
>VZTN01028471.1:65713-117267 GCA_013400515.1 Erpornis zantholeuca
AGCAGGAGAAGCTTCCAGGCTTCCCTGGACTCTGACAGCTCCTGCCTGCACCTGCAGCCCAAAATCTCTTTGTACAGAACATTCTTCAAAGTTTTTTAGCCAAGAGCATTCTTCTGAAGTTTACAGAGAACTACTTTAACCAATTGTCAAAAGTACACATACATCTGCTACAAACAATGCTCATTTGTGTGCCTTCTAACAACAATGCACAATATTCCATTATTAAGCTTAAAACTTCACTATTTTGCTAAGCATATTTTCTGCAGCTTCAAGACTTCTCTGAGCCAGACCTAGAAACACTAACCCTTGTTTCAATGTCTTTTTTCACTGGATAATTGTATCTTCTTCTTCCTTCTGGCTTTTGCAGCTGCAGCTGAACCTAAAATCTTCACTTTATTTCTGAAACCTGTTTTTCTCACTCCATCTGAAAGCCTCCTCACCTTTTGCATTTCCCACAGAGTGGGACCTGGAAATGCTGATAATGCATCAGCCCCTGGGGAAAAGGGAAGCTCAAACCCAAGGCAGTGAAAAGCTCTCAGGTTTTGGCTTTTTTTTTTTTTTGCTGGTGGTTCTTTGTTTCCTTGGGTTTTATTTTTTTGTTGGCTTCTTTTGTTTGTTTAATCTCTACCAATGTGTGGATTTTGGGGACATGCTGGTCCCTTAATGTTCAAACCCCAGGGATTTGGTGTTTGCTGCAGCTGAGTTTTGGCTTTGGACCTTGGCAGGAGTCAAGGTGCCAAGCCTGAGGCTGGAACACTCCCAGCATGTGGGGATCTGTGATCTGCAAGGAACACACTCCAGGGCTACAGAGCTCTCAGGCTTTGGCACCTTGCTCTGCACTGAGTTCCTTCTGAGATCGTGCAGGTGATTGAGATCATAGAGATGCCTTAAAATCTGGATTTTTTTTCTGCCTCTTGGCAGCAGGGGAAGGGGAAAGAATTGCTGCTGCTGTGTGGTGAAAGCCCTTCAGTGCTGCACCTTTGCTCTTCCTTTTTAGAGTGACTGGAGAAAGCAAAGGGTTTTCCAAAGAACATTTTCAGTGCTGATTTGTATTATTTTGTTATTATTTTCCTCCTAAAAGCTCAGGCTGTGGGCAGCAGTGTGGTGGTGTTTGAGGAGGTTGTTTTTATTAGATCCTTTGTAAACTCTTTGGTAGCAATAAAAGGGAACAAAACTTTTCCATGAAAAACAAAGATTGGATGTCTCTGGCACCATGGGATTGTTCTGAGTGCCAACCCTGTCAGGAAATGCTGACCCCAGCTGCCCTCCCCTGTCCCTTGAACACAGGGTTGTTTGCTGCTGGGGATGTCACAGCTTCACCTCTGACCCCAAAATGCCCTGGGATGATCCTGATGAATTTTTGATTGAACTCTGCCTGTGGCCTGCAGCGAGGAGGGAAAAATCCCCACGAGGAGTTGAGAAGTGCTGCCCCACAGTGAAGCTTTTCCTGACTTCATCCTGATTTCATACCCCCAAGGGCTGGGTACCCATCCCCATCCCATCCCATCCCATCCCATCCCATCCCCATCCCCATCCCATCCCATCCCATCCCATCCCATCCCATCCCATCCCATCCCATCCCATCCCATCCCATCCCATCCCATCCCATCCCATCCCATCCCATACCCACCTTGGCCTCCTGCTCTTCCCTCCCTCAGCAGTCACTCCAATGCTGTTTTTCTCCCCCTGCTGCTGTTCCCCTCCCAGCTCTCACCCTCCTCTCATCCCAGCTCCAGCATTTTCCCGTGGCCTGCTGGGATTACAGAGATTCCCACAGCTCAGGCATTAATTGCCCCTGTTAATGAGCAGGATGATGCCTCACAATCCATGGGTGAACTTTGATGCTTCGGATTACACAATGCAAAGAGGATAAACATTACCCTGGGATGCTGGGAGGAGGATGATTGAACTCTTTTCCAGGCTAAGTGCTTTTTGGCAGGATTTCAGGCGGGGAGGGAGCACTGAGGGTGGCGAGGCAGGAGGAATTCTGGCCAGAGAGACCTCGCTCCTGGAATGATGCATTGGGATCTCAGGAGCCTGTGCCTCTCGAGTGTGAAAAATGCTGCTTGTCCTCCAGGATTTATGGTGGAGCTGGAGGTGTTTCCAGGGAAGAGTGATGGTTGTTGCCGGGGTTTGCTCCTCTGGCTGCGATATCTGAGAGTGGAGAAGCTGTGCAGGGCCTGGGCTGGGTTCTCCCCAGAACTGCTCTGCCCTGGATGTGCAGAACAGCAGCTGTTGCCTTGCCCTGGTCTTAAAATTAAAAACCAAAACAGGGTTGATGGGGAAAAGGAGTTTTTACCTCAGGATTTATTTCAGGATCCTTGGGTGCAGCACTTGGTCCTGGTGGAATGCCCTGAAAATGCATGCACACCTCACACTGAAATACAAACAATTACAGGCCTTGCTAATTAGCACATCTATCAGAGATCCCCCAGTGAGAGGCTGGAGTGAAGCCCTCGTTGTGAGGAACCTTCCCCCTGGCTGGGCCTGGCTGAGGTTCCCAAATGTGTTCTGGAGAGGCCCTTGGTGTCTGGGGCTCCCAGGATGTTTGCTCTCCTGGTTTAACGGTGCCGTGGGGCTGAGCTGAGTTCTCAGCCTTGGGGAGGTACAAGTGTGGGGCTAAAAGCACTGAGAACACATCAAACTGTATAAATGGGTGTGTGAGAGGGGTGTGAAAGGAAAGACAAAAGATAAAAGACAAAACACACCTTTGTTTTATGGGGCAGGGAGAGGTCTGGAATGGATGCTGCAGCTTTGTGCCAACAGGAGCCTGGGAGTGGACACAGCCCCTGGCACCCCACAGGGAACAAGGGACAGCGAAAAAAGGGCAGGAAAAAGGGATTTGATTCTTCTTCTCACCTTTTCTGAGCAGTCTGCATGCTTGGTCCCATCCAACACCCTCCCTGAGGTGTGCCCCAGGCTCCCTGGGGGATCTCTGTGTCTCTGCTGTCTCAGTCTCACTGAGGTTTCTGTGGGGTTGGATCAGCTCCTTGTGAGGCAGCACAGCCCCATCCCGAGCCAGCCAGGCTCAGGCACTTGCTCTGCTGAATTTCATGACAAGTTTCCCCATCCTGAGGACTCCTGCCAGACTGAGATCATAAAACAAGAGGTGCAGAGGCCGGAGGAGAGCGGCGCTGATGAATCTGTCACGACGGCAGAGTGTTCTTGTGTCCTCCTTCCCCTCGTTCCAGGGACAATCCTTCATTTCCCTGCACGTCTGTTCCCTGCTCGCTGTTACCTGCTGGGATCTGACTTTGCCTGGTGTTAATTATTTGCAGCACAAGAGCTGCAGCACGGAAAGAGATGAGATTCTGCTGCCTCTCTCCTCGCTTTTAGTCTGTTCCAAGGCCGTGCTTAAAAGGGAAAGAGAAGAGAAAAGCAGAATTTTTTTTGTTCTCCTTTTTCTTTGCTCATCACCCTTTTTATCAAAGCTCTCATTGCAAATGTGAGATGAGGGAGGAATGTGTGTTTCTTGCAGGAGGGGGCAGAGAGCAGTGACTGATCCTGCTGAATGTGGGCCCATCGCTCCTTTTGTGGTTTTGGTTAATCCAGGAGAGCTGGACTCCCTCTATTTGCCCTTCTCTTAAACCACAATGGAAATCAAAGCCTGGAATACAAAAACGACACATAGGAGACCTAAATTTGAATTTCCTGGGGCCTCTGCTTTGTCCTGGGAGTGGAAACTTGAACAGAAGCAGGGGTTCATCCCTCAATTGCAGCAGGGTGAGGCGAGGAGATAAATGAGGCTTTTGAACTCCTTTTTCTCTCTTTGTTGGTGCCTCCTTCAAGCCAGGTTTGCCCAGCTGTGGCCCTTGTAGCTTTTCAAACCAGATTAGGTGGAATCAAAGCCAAATTGGCGCAAGCTGAGCGTAAAGACAAAGGAAAGGAGGAAGGAAGACGCACTGAAAGCTTCGCCTCTGTGCTGCTCCTCTTCTCTTCCCAGAAATCCAGGACATATCCTAGCTCTGGCCTGCATTTGGAGCCTCTTGTTGCTGTGGCAGTGATTAAAGTGACTCTGAAGCCTGAGAGGGCGCTCAGAGTTCAATCTCTCTGAGATATTTCCATCCCTCATCAGCTGCTGGGGGAGAGCTGGGTTCTCCCCTCTTTGGGAGGGAGCAGGAGCAGCTCTCCTGTGCAGGATGGATGGAGCCAGTGCTTATCCCTCAGCACTGGGTATTGGGAAGGGTTAAGCAGCTCTCTGGGCTCAGCCTGGACCTTTCCCAGTGGGATCCAGGCTGGCTGCAGCTCCAGGGGAAATAGAACCAAAAATCTTTGTGGTTCCAAGCAGCTGATGGGACAGCCTGGGATGGGTGAGGAACCAAGGAGATTTGTCAGCTCAGGCCTCTTCTTTAATAAACTCTGATTTCCCAGAAAGCTGCAGGAAAAATTATCTTAGAGGTGCCAACCAGCACAAAGGAATTCTAAAAATAAATCTGTTTTTTCAGGTGAATCTGTTGTTTGGTTTCCCATTCCAGCAGTTTGCAGTGTGCTCTCCCTGTGCCCTGTGGTTGGGCTTCCTTCCACCTCCCTCAGGTTTTATCTTGCCCAAATGAGGAGCAGTTCCATGTTTTTCCTTCTTGTTCCTCATGCCCTTTCCAATCAAGATGCTCTGCCTGTGTTCAGTGCTGACCTGGTCCTGATTTTTGGAACATTTTCAAAGCAGTGATTTCACAAAACACCACATTCCTCTCTCTCCATGTTTTCAGAGCAGTGAGGCAGAGGCATCAAATTCTTTTTAGTTTTGCCTGCAGATTTCTGAGCACTTTGTCTGTGGATGAGAACAATCCAAGTCAGCTCATCCTGAACTTTTCCTTGCTGTGGTCCAGATCTGATGTTGTGGGGGGTGATGTTATGCTCTGCTAGCACTCCCGCTCTTGGCTGCTCCTGCTCTGGCTCCTCTCCTCCCCCGAGGGCTGAGTTTCTCCAGGCTGTGCCCCTGAGCTGTCACCTGCCAGCCAGGCTGGGCTCTGTGCACTCCTTGGGTGTAGTGGGGCTGGAGACGAAGACAATCCAAAACCTCATTGGATATATATTTTTTTTTTAATGTTAATTTTAAGATTTAAAATTCCCAAAGTTCTTCACTGTCGTTCGAGAGCACCAACGAACAGACACACACACACACAGGTTGAGGTGTCAGAAGAAGAAGAAAGAAGTTTTATTTTTCACAGCTTTTATACAATTCTTTGAGACCCTGTGGATTGGATAGGGAGATCTTCTCCTGTCCATCTCCATTGGTTTGGACAGGAATTCATTAAACTCTTGTTTATCATGAATGGAAAAACAAGAAAGACAGTTAGAAAAACACATCTTGTTTGTGCAGGATTTCGTGGGAACTCGAGAGTAACTTTTCAAAACAACCCGAATAGTCTGACTCCAAATTAGAAGGCTGAATTTCAGGGCGACACTTCCCAGCTGCTTTCCAGGAGTGGCTGGAAGTCCTTCCAAGATCTGCTGCTTTCTGAGCAACACTTCGGCTCCTCTCCCCCGTGTGAACTCTGAGATTTCCTGCGATCCGAACGCGGGATCCTTCTCGATGAGGAGCTAATTACCTGCGCGGTAATTACGAGTCGCTAATCAGCAGCTCTGTTAGTGGCAGCGATGACAGCGGTGCTGTCTCGTCCCTCTCTGCCTCTTCGTTTCTGGCTGATTCCCGAGCAGCAAAGCTGAACCGCAGAGCTTTGAGGATGTGATTATTCTTCATGCCCATGCCTGCCATGAAACCCCAAGCAGGAGGAGCTTCAGGATGTTCCATCCCGGCTCTCTGCTGTCACACAGAAAGTTAATCACCCTCTCAGGGGATGAAGATTGTGGTTTGGTGATTTTTTTTTTGATCGCTGTGACGGTATTTTTAATTTAAGGCCAGCGTGGATAAAGTACTTGTAAGGATTTTAGTTAGAATTCCATTAGTTTGTTATGTTTACTGAGCCTGGTGGTTATTCAGGAGCTGCCTCTGTCTCTGGTGTGGCTTGGGGGGGCTCTGGAATTGCCCTGGAGTGGCTCTTTCAGTGCATATTTCACTGAGATTCATTTCACTCTTCCACCCACCAAGGTGCTAAGCAACAACCATCTGTCTTCAGGGTGACATTAAGCACTGGCCACTCTCGGGAAGAAAAATGTGACACCTTGAGCCTGACTGGATGTGGTTTCCATGATGGATGCAGTGCCCGTGGGTCCTGCTTGTCCCTGCTGTCCCTGTGGAAGTGGCCACAGCATGGACAGGGACACCTCCCACTGTCCCAGGCTGCTCCAAGCTCCATCCAACCTGGGACACTGCCAGGGATCCAGGGGCAGCCACAGCTGCTCTAGGAAATCTCTCTCCCCACCCTCACAGAAAACATCATTCCACATTCCAGAACTGGCCAAAGTGTGGAAAACCAGCTCTGAAAAAAAAATCTGGAGGTAAAACTAGGCAGGAAGCAGCAAATTTCTGCTCAGGTTTTTCCTTTCTGGTGATTTGGGGGAGATTTTTGCAAGTCAATGGCATAAATGGGAATTATGCTGAAGAAAAGAGGAAACTTATTTACTGCTCCCAACCCTTCCCCTGGAGCTTTCTGTGTTTTCATTTGGAGCTGGCAGGGAAACTTCAGCTGGAATATTTTTAGATGAAATACGGCATATTGAGATCATTTTCCCCCCTTTCTTTGAATGCGTTCTGAAATTTGTTGAAGAGCTCTCAAAGGGAAATTCTGGGAGTTTTCCAGTTGCAGCAAATGGGGAATGTTTCAGCTCCTGAATGGTGATGGATGTAGTGGAAGGGACACACGCTGTTTATTATTGCATTTCATATAGAAAACGCTCTTTTCATCAAGTCCCAGCTTCATCCAAGCTCTCTCCCATCTCCTGAAATGAGAAAGAACAAGTGGAGCTCCTTTCACCAGGAAGATCCTAAATCAAGACCCTCCAGTCTTGAACCTGATTGTGCAGCAGCCCTGGAGCATTGAGAAGGAATTTAACTCAAGGAATTGCCTTCTCCTGGGAGTTACATTCCCAACTTCTCCAGGAACTCCTGGACCAAGACCTGGACGAGTTTGAGTGGTGCCCAAAGGAACCTTGTGAGGTTTCACCAGGGCGAGTGCTGGAGCTGCTGCTGGGATCAGAGCTGGGATGAGAGCTGGGGCAGCTCTGGGAGAAGGACCTGGGGGTGCTGGGGGTGAGAGCTGGACCTGAACCCCCTGCCCTGAACCCTCCTGCCCTGGGTGAGCCCCACTTGGGCAGCAGGGGAGGGGGGATTGTGCCCCTCTGCCCCTGTGCTCAGCTGAGACCCCACCTGCAGAGCTGCCCCAGCCCTGGCACCAGCACAGGAAGGAGCTGGAGCTGCTGCAGAGAGCCCAGAGGAGGCACCAGGGGATCAGAGGGATGGAGCAGCTCTGCTGGGAGGAAAGGCTGGGAGAGCTGGGATTGTTCAGCCTGGGGAGGAGAAGCTTTGGGGTGAGCTCAGTGTGGCCTTGCAGGGCCTGAAGGAGCCAACAGGAGAGAGACAATTTAAGTGGGCACAGAGTGACAGGACACAGGGAATGGCTTCCCAGTGCCAGAGGGCAGGGCTGGATGGGATATGGGGAAGGAATTGTTCCCTGGGAGGGTGGGCAGGCCCTGGCACAGGGTGCCCAGAGCAGCTGTGGCTGCCCCTGGATCCCTGGCAGTGCCCAAGGCCAGGCTGGACATTGGGGCTGGGAGCAGCCTGGGACAGTGGGAGGTGTCCCTGCTTTAAGGTCCCTTCCAACCCAAACCATTCTGGGATTCTGTGCCAGTTCCAGGGTGCAGGTGGCTTTAACCTCCCAGGGTCCCTCCCTGGTGCCTTGGGAGATCTGTGTGTGGCTGTGCAGAAAGTGCTGAAGGTTTGCAGCTTCCAACAGTTTCTCCCTTACTTTCTTACCCTTTTAAAGTACAAACCTTCCACTTGAGATTTTGGACTCTGAGCCTCGTGGGTCCTTTCTGCTTTGTGGCTCTGAAATATAAAGTTGTGATAAAAAGGGACAAGTCCTGGGTAACTTTCACTGTCCTCAGGCCAGACAGGACCTGGCAGAAGATGAAAAGCTCTACAAGGAGAGCTCTGCCTTTCCTTCTCCTGAGGGCTGAGGGAGCAGTGCCATGGCTCATCCTCTGTCCTTCCTGCCCTCGGGGGTCCTCCAGGAATCTTCCCACCGCTGGTGTCTCCTCCTTTGGGAAATCTGTGCTGACGCCACGCCTGGAAATTCAAATGCATGTTGTCACCTCGTGCTCTCTGGTGCCATTCCTCCTCCTCCAGACAGAAATCCAGACTGAGGGAAGGTCCCTGGCCCCAGGCAGCAGGGGCTGGAGCAGGAATGAGAGCACTGAAAGGGAAGAGGGGTGACCCAGCTGGCAGTGCAGGATCCTGGATCACCCCTGGGCATGTCCTGAGTGCCACGGAGGAGCTGCCGGCTCAGAGCCATGTTCTGACTCCCTCTGTCCCAGGGAAGGGCTCAGGGGCTGTCCTGTCAGGAGGGGACAAGAGAGAGGAGTCAGGAGCCTGGGATGTGCTGCCAGAAGGAAGATTCCAGCTCAGCTCTGCCATCAGTGCTGGGTCCTCCCTCAGTCCCTTCTCCGTGGGTCCCATTCCTGCCAAACGAAGCAGAAGCTGCACCTTGGAAGGATCAGCTGCAGCCTGGGAGGGCAAAGCTGCCCCTGGCACTCGGAGCTCCTTTTGCCCCCATTCTCCTCCCAGCTCCACTGTTGCCCTTGTTTTTTCAGCCTTCTGGATGTTTTCATTTTTGGAGTCAGGTTCTCACGTGTTCCATGTAAATAAACCAATGTGTTTCTAACTGTTCCTTTTGTTCTGCATTCCTCTCCTGAGACAGGAGAGATCTGATAAACTTCTAGTTTGACCACTGTGGTTGGAGAGGAGGCAACCTCATCCTCCAATCCACATTTTCAGGAATCTATAAATATCAGTGTGAAATTAAACTCCTTCTTCTTTCTGTGTGTCCTATAGAAACACTCCTGCTCCTTGCTGGCTTTTGGCAAACATGTGAGGGTTGATTAGGTGGGATTTTAGTAAAAATCATTAGTTAGCTGATTAATTAATAGTAAACTGAAGGTGTGAAGGACATGGCAGAGCTAAGATGTGCCGAGGGACTGAAGCCTCACGATCCCACACTTATCCACACAAAGCTACTGTGGGAGACACCCCAGTGAGTGCTTGGGACGAGGATTGCAGAGGCTGGTTCAGAGCTCCATAAATGGCAGATGGACACCTCCATGTGGGGCATCAGGGAATTCCCAGAGGGGCCAGGAATTCCTTAGGGAAAGCCCCAGTGTGGGTTCTCCTAGGCTGGTGGCACTTTTTCCTCAGCAGCACTTCAAGCTAGACCAGGGGGATGCACTTGGATGGGATTTCTGTGAGGGTTGGATGAACTTTCCTTTCTGCCTGCCCTGTTCTAGGGATGATATCCCAATTCTTGCTTTCCATGGGATTTTAGGATCAGGATCATTTTTACCCTCAAGCCAGAATACCTGGGCACTTCCAACTCCACGCCAGAGTGTCCAACCTCACTCACTCTCCTCACTAGGCTTCTGCTCGTCACAGTCACCCAAAGCCTGGGAAAACTCGAAGAAAGGCTCACAGGGAAGAGCAGATCTCCTCAGGAAAGTGCTGATCTCTTGTGCTTCTGGAGGAGATTGTGCTGTGGAGCATTGCAATGAGTGGCCCCTACCAGGGCCAGTGCAACAAGAGAGACTTCATTCTCAGAAATCATCAGAAGGCTATTTCTTTTATTCGTGCAAAAGCAAAAGCAGAAGCAAAAGCAGAAGCAGAAGCAGAAGCAGAAGGAGAAGGAGAAGCAAAAGCAAAAGCAAAAGCAAAATGGAAAAGCAAAAGCCAAATGGAAAAGGCAAAGAGAGATCTCTTTCTCTCCTGATCCATGCCGTGAGGGAGTGCCCCTGCACAGAACTCTGTGTGAAACAGAAATACAAGATACAGTTTCCCACTGGCTGAGGGAAACACCTGTTTCAAAACACCTTTTCAAAACAAGCCAGGAACAAGCGAGTGATGTTTGTGTCCCTGCCTGGGGTGACCTTGACGCTGTAAGAATCTCTCACAGACAGAAATGCCGGAAAAATCTCTCATGGTTTTCCACGGTGGTGAGAGCTGGAGGGTGGCTTTCAGCGTTGAGGATGGTAATTTGTGTGGTGTGTGCACACAGAATTTTGCAGCTCTTTTTCAGGGTGAGGGAGGCAGAGAAGCAGCTGAGCTCCGAAGGAATAATTTCCTGCACAACAATAAATCCCTTGCTGTGGTTTCCACTCCTCACTCCCATCCTGGACTCCACAGGTTCCTCAAACCCCCTCTGGAAGGCTGAGGGAGGGCTGTGTGCCTGCCCTGCCTGCCTGTGATGGTTTTTTTCCCCCTCTCTTCTCTCCCCACAGTGAATTTGCCAAAGAACGAGAGCGGGTGGAGAACCGCCGGGCGTTCCTGAAGCTCCGCAGGCAGCAGCAAATCGAGCGGGAGCTCAACGGGTACCTGGAGTGGATCTTCAAAGCAGGTAAGGATCCCCCAGGAGGTGTTTTGGGCCAACTGAGGGCTGGTGATGAGCTCCAGAATTAGTCCTTGGCGTGGCCAAGCCAGCACTCGCTGGTTTTGTTGGAATTCTTTCCGAGTTCTGCACTTCTGCACTGAAGTTGTCGCAGAAAGATCTCGGTTTGGTTTGAGCAAAACTAAAAGAGCTGAGATCTTGCTTTATTCCCTAAGATCAAAGCAGTTCTCCTAAATAGAGGATAATATAAAAAGTGATCGAGTGCCCAAAGCCTGCAGCGAGGGGGAAACGTTTCCTTCCACTGTTCCCTTCCATGAGTCATTCCTGCTTTATTTTCTCCCTGCCCCAGCCTTTATGAGCCTTTCTTTCTGTGGTGGTAAAACCCAACCGAGTGGCATTTTTTATGAGGTACAAAGATTCCCTTGCATGAAGCTGCCCCCAGCCCATGTTAACATTGCTTTATTGTTGCCTTGCCCTGGTCTTAAAATTAAAACCAAAACACACTTGATGGGGAAAAGGAGTTTTTACCTCGGGATTTATTTCAGGATCCTTGGGTGCAGCACTTGGTGCAGGTGGAATGCCCCAAAATGCACACAATTCTAGGCCTTGCAAAATTAACAAATTTATCAAAGATTCCCCAATGAGAAGCTCAAGTGAACTTTCTGTTCTGAGGAACCTTCCCCCTGGCTGGGCCTGGCTGAGGTTCCAAAATGTGTTCTGGAGAGGCCCTTGGTGTCTGGGGCTCCCAGGATGTTTGCTCTCCTGGTTTAACGGTGCCGTGGGGCTGAGCTGAGTTCTCAGCCTTGGGGAGGTACAAGTGTGGGGCTAAAAGCACTGAGAATACATCAAACTATAAAAGGGTGTGTGAGAGGGGCGTGAAAAGAAAAGCAAAAAATCATCCTGGCATCATTATAACCACGAGAACTGAATGTTGCTCTTCCTTGCGAGGCCAGGACCCAGGCACACCCACTGAACAGAAAATAGCATGTTTGTCAGACTGCAGCCATTACCAGCAACCTCCCTGCCCACCAGAGCAGCTGATATTTATATATTGACATAACCACAGCCAAGTCTTTGCTGTAAGGGGGTAATTTCCTCCTCGCTTGCTTCTCAACGTCTGAGCCAAGTGAAAAGGCCTTTCAAAACAATGACGGCGAGGAAAAGAAGCAGCAGCTTCTCAGGTGGATTCCTGGGGGTCTTTTTAGACAGATTGGCTTCATCTTTGCTCTTTACAGCTGGAATGTAAAAGAGAAATCTCAGCAGTTTATGGAGTGGTTCAAACCCATTGTTTCTTGCAGCACGGGTGACAAATGAGGGCCACTTGTGTTGTCAGACTTTTATCCACTGTGACTGCTCTGCAGCAGCTCAGGCAGCCACCCTTCATTCTGCAGGTCTGCATGAGTCAGAAAAGAAATAATTCCCTTTCCTTCCCACTTAGAATTTGTCAATTTTAGTTTGGAAACTCGGATGAGTTCCTGGTTTGCCCAGCGGGTGCTGCAGGGTTCTCTGCAGTTCTCCCTTCCCAGCCCTGCCTTGCTTTAAAGGCTCTTGGTGATTTTCTGTCTCTGGATCCTGATATCCATCAGGAAAACAGAGCTGAGAATTCCCCTGCAGGGTCTGTGTCACTTTGGGGCCATCACCAGCTGAACTTGTGAGAAATTTAGGACGGAGAAGTTATAAAAGGCACAGCCAACCTCTGCTCCAGTTCGTGTCCCTGTGGGAATCCCTTGCCTCTTCAGTTCCTTTGCTGCCAGGGCTGAATCAATGCCATGGCAGCCTCGAGTGAAACTGCTGCAAAATGCACATTTTTTAGCCTAATAACACACGATCCAGAAGGTTTTGTGGAACAGGGAAGTGCATGGAAAAGAGCTGAATCAGGGAATGGTAAAAATACTCTGTAAAGGCATTGTTGAGCATACAATGGGAATATAAAAGAGCTTCCTAGTACAGCTGAATAATAACAGTAATTAAAATCAGCTTAGCAGCCTTAATAAAATCTTTGAATAAAAATGTGAAGGCAGAGCAGAGCAGAGGATCTGAGCTTTAGGATCGAGGCACTGAAAATTGGGACTGTGCCTCCCAAACGAGGATTTCCCAGCTCTGGTTTTGGGGATTTCAGCTCTGAAATGATCTGGAATTCCTCATCCAGGATTCAAAGTGGGGACACAGCCAGGGAGGACAGTCCCAGACAGAGCTGGGCACAAATCCCTCGTTTGCATAAAGGAAGGAGCAAAAAGCTCCTGGGATTCCTCTCTAAGGGAGCTCTGGAGGATTTGGTCATTATTCCTGGGAATATCTGATTGGTTTTAAATCCTTCTGCCAGCCTTGACCTCGCTGACTCTTGGAGCAAAGAGTGCCAGGAGTGAACGCTCAGTTTGGTTTTAAAAAACCAACCAACCCCACCAAGCTATGTCCTGCCCTCACTTCAAACCTGCACTTTCTGCAGCGAGAGCAAGAGCTCAGGAGTTCTTTTAATTGCTTTTCTTTCTCTAATCTCCCCTACCTTGTTTCCTCTCATTTTTTCCTGCTCTGGAGCACCCAGAACCAATCAGCTCAATCCCTTCTCTTCCCCTGGAAGCCTTGCCAGCTTTTCCAATTTTTCCAATGTCCTCCCTGAGCGTTTGGTTTGTTCATTTGGGTTTTTTTCCCCTCGTTTATTTTTGAATGCCAGGCAGGGAGAGTGGAGAACTGCATTCCAGATCTTCAAGAAATGATGTCTTAATCCTTAGACTGCTTTTGATCTGTAATTTTCTACAGATTCTGGAGCTGTAGAGGAGCTCCAGAGCTGGACAGGAGGAGCCTTTGTCCTTTGCAGGGCTCAGGTTTATACTTCAAGGGCTCTTTTAGGACCAGGGGAAGTGTGAGTGACTAAAATCCCTCCATTATCTGTGCCCTCCCTCCCCTCAGCCAACAATAATTTTAATTTAACATCGTGGTTATTGTTCACTGACCACTCTCCAGAGTCTTTAATGTTCCTCATTTGTGTAATTTGAATTATCACAGAATCCCTGACTGGTTTGGGTTGGAAGCCTCATCCAGCCTGGCCTTGGGCACTGCCAGGGATCCAGGGGCAGCCACAGCTGCTCTGGGCACCCTGTGCCAGGGCCTGCCCACCCTCCCAGGGAACAATTCCTTCCCAATCTCCCACCTAAATCTCCCCTCCTTTGGTTTGAAGGCAATTAAAAGTGGAGGAATTAAAAAGTGGGGAATCCAAGCACTGTAATCCATGCAAATGATTTTTTTTTTTTGCTGCTTTCTTCACTAAACTCCTCAGAACTGCAGGAATCCAAGGCTGGAATGCTGCATGGGGAACTACGAGTTCTCCACACAGAGTAAAGAGCTTACAAGCCCACAAATATTCTTTTGAAGATGTTTCTCTTATCTTACAAGGACATGCAGCATTTGGAAAACACTTTGCTCCGAGACTCAAAGTCTTCCCGTTCAGGGCTAATCAAGTTCCACGTCTTTTGCATTTTAATTCTCTCCAAATCCACCTTTTCTCACACAAAACTCCAGTGTGGCAATGGTTTCACCTCTCTCTCCCAGCCCTCTGTCACTTCAGGGCCATCCCTTGACAGGACAGAGCTTTGTGAGGTGCAGGTTTCAGCTTTCTTTAGGAGAACAGAGATGGGAAAAGCCTCCAGCCCCGTGTGAGATGCCAGGGGAGGATAATTGCCACGAAGACAAAGCAGAGTTCCCTGGCAGAGTGTGCCAGCCACTCCTAAAGGCTGCATTTTACAGCACTTCTTCTCTCGGCCAAGCCAGAAATCAAATTCATTTATTCTTAGTTTTCCCTCACCTCTGCTGCCTGTTGGGTGTGAGTTGTTTCCATTACCTGCTGCTCTCCCCAGTGTCCTCTCTCCCCACACCGAGGAGAAGGGGAAGGGGCACCACTTTCTCTGCTGCTTTGCCTTCATTTCCAGCCCAGCACTTAACAACCAAAAATTCTTCTTGCTGCCGACACACCCCTGGCTCTGATACCCTGGCAAAGCCCCTGAGCCTTTGTTTGGAGGCTCAAAATCGCTGCTCTGATCCCATTTCTCTGCTGAACATCTCTCCTAAAGCAGAGGCACCTTTTGGGGAGGTTTTTCAGGTGCTCTGTTATCTCCTTCCAGGCTCTGTTAGCCATGATTAAGGCAGAGCAGCTCCTGAGCCTCTGTTCAGGGTCCTGGCTGGTTCAAAACCTCTCCCAGCAGTGCTGAGGAACCTCCTGAGCTCTCATTTGAGCCTTAAAAACCTCCCGGGGTACTTGTGGTGCTTTGGGTTCCCAGAGGACATGAGGAAGGAATAATTATCAAGGGAGAGAACATGGGAATGTGCTTCAAGAAATGATGTCTTAATCCTTAGACTGCTTTTGATCTGTAATTTTCTACAGATTCTGGAGCTGTAGAGGAGCTCCAGAGCTGGACAGGAGGAGCCTTTGTCCTTTGCAGTGCTCAGGTTTTTACCTCAAGGGCTCTTTTAGGACCAGGGGAAGTGTGAGTGACTAAAATCCCTCCATCATCTGTGCCCTCCCTCCCCTCAGCCAACAATAATTTTAATTTAACATCGTGGTTATTGTTCACTGACCACTCTCCAGTGTCTTTAATGATCCTCATTCGTGTCTGTAATTTGAATTATCACAGAATCCCTGACTGGTTTGGGTTGGAAGCCTCATCCAGCCTGTGGGAGGAGAGAGAGACTTGAGGGAATTTCGGAGGTGAAATGGGGTTGGGTTATTTCAAGGAAAGAGTTAAACTGAGCCCAGCTGTGGTTGTGGATGGAGATTGGTTTGGGCACCAGCTCGGGGCCCTGAATTTGAGGCAAAGCTCAGCAGAGTTGTGTCGTTTGAAGGTGAGAATGTTTTGGTATCAGCAGCCTTTGGGGGGAGGCTTTCCATGCCTAGCCCATCCTTTCCTTGTGGTTTTGGGCAGTCTCTCTGGGAATTGCCATTTAATTCCTGCCATGTGTTATCCCCCAAACATCAGTGCAACTTTTCTCTGGACAAGACTTCAGAAGAACCTTTTGGTCTGAGGTGCTGGCTGGTCAGAGAAGTCTCCTGAACTGTCCAAAACCTCCCATTTCACTCTTCTGACCTGCCTTGAGAAGCCTTGAAACCCACCTGAGTTGTAGGTGGGAATTGCAGCCATGACTTGTGGGTTTTTGGAAGGATTTTATCCCTTTTAAAATGCAGCTTTGCCTTTTTTAACCCTCTCAACTCTGCTTTTTTTTTTTTTTTTTCCACATCTCTGGTGCATTACTTTGCACTTCTGTATTTCCTTCCCCTCTGCTTGGGTTTCCAGCCTTCCTCAGTGCTTGGTATTACTTTTCAGCCTTCTCAATTTGCTGTCTTATTAAAGTATCATTGCCTCTCTCTCCCAGATGATTAATAAAGAGATTATATAAGGCTTGTGTGGCTTATAAGGGCTTATATAAGCTGATCCCTCTGGTATCCTTCTAGACAGCTCTCAGCCTCACACTTTGATGTTTGGCCTCTGGTTTGTTTGTATTTATTTTTCTGAAGTTGCTCTTCCATCTAGGCTGGCTTAAAACGGATTTTAAAATCCAAATTTGGTGGGAACACGGTGTCAGACATTTCAGTAAGGTCCCAAATACGATGGAGTAAGAAGAGAGGGAAGTGTGGAGTTTGCCACACTCAGTATTTGGTTTATATTTCAGCAAACTGAGAATCTGTGGCTCTGAGTGTGGCCTCAAGCGCTGGCACAGAGCTGCAGAGTGGCCTGGGGGGTGGCACTGCCCTGGGAGACCTCAGGAAATTGGGTTGTGCTTCACACAGGTGGAAAGGATTCCTCTTGGGGAGGTTGGTTTTTGGCGTTTCCTGATTTTTTATTTATTTATTTTTTCAAATGTAGGAAAGTGCAGGGTTGTGTTTTGGAGGTGAGGAATGGGACACCAGGCTGGTGGTGCAACCGCTGTGGCAGGCAGAGCTCCCCCGTGGAAAACCTGGGGGATTTTATTTGGACCAAAGGTCTGAAGTGATGGCTCCGTGGTGCCACTCAGTCTCCTGCTGGCCCTGCTGGTGCCACCCTGTGCCACCACTCTGCTCCCCGTGGCTGAGCCCTGGATTTTTGGAGACAAAAGAGAGTGGTGATGGGTGTGGAGCGTATTTCCCAAACTCTGTCCAGCGTGGATGGGCATGAGGCACCATGCTGGGGTTTGTGGGGACTTGTGTGGTCCTGCCTGGTCCGGAGGAAGGTCTTTGGCTTCCAGAGGAGCCTTGGGGATGAGAGCTGAGCGAAGGAACGGGAGCGGGTAGTTGTGAGGAGGGAGACCACGGGAAAAGGAGTTTGTTTGGAACCCTCCCCCTGCGTGCGAGGGACACGGGGTGAGAACCGTGAGGAACGCACCCCTGAGCCGCGGATTCGAGGGTGACACGCTGGGGTGAGCGGGGTGGCGCTGGGACAGCCGCCAGCTGCCCCCACCGCTGGGCTCTGAGCAACCTGAGGCTGACCCGGGCCGGTTTTCCTTTTCCAGAGGAGGTCATGCTGGCCGAGGAGGACAAGAACGCGGAAGAGAAGTCCCCTCTGGACGGTAGGTGGCTTTGCTGGTTCCTCCTGTGCCACGGGAGAGGCTCACCTGCCGTCCGTGCCGCGCCTTCCTCCCGAGCAGCAAGGATGCTCCCGCATGCGCCCGGCACAGATCCGGGCGCGGAGCTCCTTCTCCCGGGGCTCCTCCAGGCTGCCGGTGGCTGAGCAGCAGTTATGGGACACCCCACACCGCCCTGGGACGGGGATGTGCCCTCGGGGTCGGTGCCCACGCCCTGCCGAGGGTGGCTGGCTGTGTGTGCAGGGGGTAGAGGCTGCCACAAAGGATGGAGAAGAGAGAAGGCGCTGACCGAGAGGAGGCAGGGCTCCGAACGGATTTGACCCAGGGACTGAGCCCCCTGTTAGCCGTAAGCAGTAAGACATAACAGGGTGTGGTGATCCTTCCTTCCGACGTGCGAGCCCAGCGCGGCAGGACGGCCTGAGGAGCCGAGCAGCGAGGCCGCGGGGATGCTCCCCCTGCGCCTCCAGCCCCGACAGCTCTTAGGATGCGCCAGCCGCTCAAAGCTCAGTTAAAGATTCTTCCCTCTCCCTTTTCTGACCATCTTTCGTCCTCCCATGTCTCCTCCTTTCCCCTCCCCTCCCTTCCCCCCTCCTCTTTTTTTTTCTCCTCCCATTCACTGTCAGGGAGGGCCGCCTCCGAAGGGCCGATTCCTCAAGGCACGGCGCCGGCAGAGACTGGCAGCGGCAGCAGCTACAACAGTGAGTGGATTGCAAATCACCAGGGGCTTAGGTGGCACCCAGGGGCATCCCCCCCCGCCCAGCCCCGCGGGCCCAGGTCACCGGGGACAGTCCCCAGGTGGTTTTGCGCCTGGCCCCGAGCCCTGCGGCTCTCCGGAGCGCCGGTGCCCGGCTGCTGGTCCGCCTTGGCCAGCCCGGTGACCTGCGCTGGGGAGGATTTGGGGCTGGAAGAGCTGGGGCTGCAGCAGGTCAGGGCTGAGGTGTGCTTGGCCAGTCCTCGTGTGTGTGTCGGGGGTGTGTGTGAGCTGGGTCACCCTGTCAGGCTTCGAGGTGGAGTTTGTGTCTGGAAGAGCAAGTCTGAGAGGTGTGAGAAACTCGAGGCGCGGAGTGAAGACCCAGAGAGGCTCAGGCTCCTCCTATCCTGAAGCTAAGGGAGCCTGAGAGCTTTCCCAGGCTTGGAGCAACTGGTGTGGAGCAGCCCACACGCCTGTGCTGGTAAATTCTCTGAGTTCCCAAAACAGAGGGATGTGGGATCCAGGGTGCCTGGAGAGACGGCACAGCCTCACTGCCAAACACACCGAGGAGTTCTCTGGGGGAGAAGACAAAAAGCTGCTCAATTCCTGCCAGGGAGTGCTGGAAAATTGTAATCCCAGCGCTGGGGATGGCCCTGGACATGCTGGAGTGTACTGGGACAGATGCAGCCTGAGGGACCCAGAGCTGGTATTGCTGGGATTGAGGATCCAGCCTAGAGCTGGGAGGGGCAGCAAGGAGCACAAAGGTTTTTGGGCAAAACAACAGATCCAGATCTCAGGGTCAGAGCATCCTCTGTGGGTGATGCTCTGCTGTTCCCTTGGAGTGACACCAGCACTGCCCTTAGGAGGAGGAAGCGCATCCACGTCTCTGTGCAGGCAGGGAGATCCGTGTGGGGTGAGGGTGTTGGTCTGAGGGACAGCCCTGCTTCTCAGGGGCTGCTCCAGGAACAAACAAAGTCCATAGACTGAGTGGTCAGAAATCAGAAGGCTTTTAATAAGAATATTTAGATGAGATATTTACAATGAAACAGAGAGGTGGAGAAGGGAGAGAGATCCCTTCAGCCTGCTCGGCTTCTAGGATCCTCCCTGTCTCTCCGTCCCCTCTCTGTCTGTGTGAACAGAGCAGAAGTGTCAGTGTACAATTACAAAGTATGAAAACAAATCCCAAAACAGAAGTGCTTTTCTTTGGCCAAAGAAACAATCTGAGATATATGAAAAAGAGTGCAAGAAGAGAGCTGCGATGTTTGCATCTAATCAAACTGAAAACAATCCGACAACTTCAAAGGCTGCAAGAACCAGTGAGGCCCAAAAGTGCCTAAAGAAATCTCCTGAGGGTTAGCAGCAGCGAGGGGATGTTGTGGAGGAGCCTCCCCGGGGCAGTCTCTGCAGCGTGAGTGGCTTTGCTGTGTGTGCCCAGTCTGTATCACCACACCGTGGGGTGTCTTACTGCTGACAGGAAGTGCTGCTTTAGTTACTTGTATGTCTCGAAGCTGTCACCAAACTGTACCAACGTGATTATTTTTTTTTTCTGCCACTTCTCAAGGTTCTGCAGGTAGGTGGTCCCGGGAGCAGAGTCCTCTGTGCTCCTGCCTCACCCCCACCGTGCTCTGGGTGGACAGTGCGGAGCTCTCATTCCCTGCTGGAGTCAATGCAGCCATGTTTTCCCTCCCCACTGAAAGCTGCTTTTGGGGAAAAAAAAAAACAAAACAACAAAACAAACCAAAAACCAAACCAAAAAAGTGTTTTCAAAGGATTCCTCCATCCCCAGAGGGCAGGAGTTGCACACTGGGTGCTGCTGAGAGGCTGCTCACCGATGTGTGGCTGCTTTATCCACGCAGCATTTCTGCTTCTCGAGGCATCGCCGGGTGCTAAGCCGAGCTCTGTAAAGCCTGACTCCCCTCACGGTGCCCACTGCTGACAGCACTGGTGGTCTCAGGGGTGCCAGCACTCATCCCCCAGCCCGCTGGGGCTCGGGAAGATCCAGTGACCCTGCCCAGCCTTGGTGCTGTGCTGAAAGGCCCAGCGGCTGCAGGGACTCCCCCACCCTCCTGCGTCTGCTGCGTGCAGAGCTGAGCCTGGCAAACCTTCAAGAGCTGCAAGGTCAAAGGAACGAAGCACCCTTGGCACCGAGGCGTGCAGAGGCCCTGCAGGGTTGTGGGGTGTCTGGTTTGCTCTGGGGTACCCTTGTGGGAGAGCTTTAAGCTGGCATCGGGAAGGAAATGCTGGCCCCGGAGAGTGAAGGGAGGGGGAGAGAGAATCCACTCTGCCTCCTCACGGGGCATTTTCTCTTTAATTTGCACGCAGTGTTGAAAAGAGCCGCAATAAAGAAGAGCAAAAACGACCTGATTCATGCAGAAGAAGGTGAGGACCATTTCACAGACATTTGCTCCGTTGGTGAGTACTGGCTTCGCATCCCCCGAGGTTTCCATCTCCACCTGAACCTGCCTGTGTCTCCTTTCCTCCTCTGGAGTGGCTCCTTCGCTCCAGAAGCTGCGGTTTCCTGAAGGAGAATGAATTTCCACTGCTCCTGCAGCAGCACTCGACTTCCCAAAGCAAAAATCTCCGTGGCTTCACCCCATCCCTGCCCTGCCTGGCTCAGCTCTTGCATGCTGCACCCTTTAGGGAGCCCTGCAAAGCCTTGGGACAATCCCTGCTGGGCTGCCCATCCTGGGATCCTGCTTGGAACGTGCTCATTCACGCTAATGAACCCCAAATCTGTCCAGCAACGATGTTGGAGGGAGGAGAGGAAGTGGCCACGGTCCCATTGTCCACTCACTCCCAGCTGAGGTGGTGCCAGCTTTGCTGTGGCAGTGGTCACTGGGCAGTGCTGGGCAGTGGCCTCCATTCTCTCGTTCTTGCCTCGGAGGAAGATCTTGGAGCGATTTGAAGGCCACATCTGGAGGTGTGGTGCAGAGCAGGGTGTCCTGCCCTGTGGGGCACTGCCGGGGGTGAATCTGGGCTCTTCAGGCTGAGGAGGTGCTGCCCTTTCTGATTCCCTGGTGAAATTCCCAGGAGGGGAGGCAGAGGCAGCTCTGGGGCTGGCAGGGCAGGCTCTGGGCACTCAGGGAGCTGCTGGAGCCAAAACCCTCCGAGCTGTGGGAGAGGCATCTCCTGCCTGCTCTGCAGTCGGGGTTTTGCTTATCCCCGTGCCCGCTGCTGGAGTCTGTCCTGCTGCTGAAGCAGCAGATGTTCTCATTTTCTTCCAAAGAAATCTCTTGGCAGCCCCAGTTCCCACGGAGCAGCAAACCCTGGATGCACAGGAGGAGCAGCACAAACAGCACATTTGAGAATCCGTGTCCGTGGCTGCTTGCAAAGCATGAGTGCCTCGATTGCCCTTTGGAAAGTTGGTATTGATGTTTGAAGGGATCACAGCTGCTGCTGGAATTCTTTTTTCCCCCCCTTCCCTTAAAGGAAGATCTGGTTGCAGGACTTGGCATGTTCCTGACAGCAGCACTGAGCTGCAGGGTTTGTGGTGAAACTGCTGCCGCTTCCAGGAGAGGTTTTGCTGAAAAAGGGCAAAAATGCAGCAGCCCGCGTGCATTTTTGGTTTGTTCTGTCGTTGTTTTTCCTCGGATCCCCGCATGGATGACAAGGAATGGTCATTTTTTGGGATATTTACTCACGGCTGTAATAATTACGAGATCTTTGCCTTCAAATCTGAGTCCCTCCAGGCTCTGGGCAGCCAATGCCACACCAACAGATCCTGGAGTTCAGCATTTCAGGTGGCGATGGATGATGGAGCATCTGGGCTGGGGAATAATCCCAGGCAGAGCTGGGAACTGTCTGGGGAGCATATGGCAGGGAAAATAACAGCAGTGCTTTCCACCTTCTGCGAGCGCTTCACCCACTTGGGGAGAAGTGTTTTTGATTTTGATTCATGGAACGAGGCAGAAAAGAAGGGATGGATCGAGCAGCCACTTCTGCAGGCTCGTGAAGAGGCTGAGATGCAGAGCATAAACAATCCCATCACGTGGGCAGCTTTGCAGAAAGGAGCTGGTTTGGAGGAAAAGGGTTTTTGGATGGTTTTCCATAATGTGCTCAGATGGGAGCATAAGGAGCGTGGAGGAGCTAACAAATAATCCCTGAGAGCCACGTGAAGGCACAGCTCAGGGTGGGGGAGGTTTTGCCAGGTCTCTCTCTGGCCATTGGCACTTTAATTCAAACACAAGCACCTTGACGAGATTTATAATTGCAGGAGAAAGCTCTGTGGTGGTAAACACTTCCCAGGGTGTTCTCTGCAGCTTTTATTCTTTAAAAGTTTTAGCTTTTATTCTTTTCTTTCTGCTCCCACTGGGTTCACACCCTCCGTGCTGTACCAGGCACAGAGTGCTGCTGTGGTGATTCCCAGGCACCAAAGCCTGGAGAAAGGGATGCTTTCCATGTTAGAGCAGTTTAAATATCACTGCTCTGCTCTTCTGGAGGATCAGCAGAGAGGAGTGAAAGGGCAGCACTGTTCCTTTGCCAGCCTGGGAGTACAGAGGGCCCTGGGTATCCGAGAGCTCTGTACCTGCTAAGGAGTGCTGGGATGTGGAGCAACCTAAATCCCAACCTGTGGCTCTTCTTGTTGTCCTAAAGCGAAGGAGGAGCACTGTGATTTCTTCTTTTCCGTGCTGCCAAAGGCAGGATTTTCAAACTAGCAGAAGAACACAGCGAGTTTTCCAGCAAGGAGTTTGTTCAAAGCCTGGCCAAGGCCAGCTCTGCTTTTGGTGGCTGGCCAGAAATGTGAAATGGAGCAGAGAGCTCACGTTCCACCGGGGAACATTGCACTTGCGTGGGGCTGTGAGGCTTGGAGAAGCTGCTGCTGTCACATCTGGACTCCTCATCCTTTCTCTGGCTGCTGTGGTTGGTGTTGCAGGATGAGGCTGGGTGAGATTCCCACCCTTCCCGAGTGCTGCCGTGGAGGTGATCACACCCCGAGCCTTGGCTGCTGCAGCCAGAACACTCTGTTCATGTCCCTGAGCCATCTCCAGCCCCCAGGAGAGTCACCTGCTCCAGGACAGGACGAGGTGTGTCCTGCTCATCCTGCTGGGATGCTCCATCCCAGGATGGGGAAGGGCAATCCTGTGCTATCTTGTCACAAACCACTGCCACAGGCAGCCTGGGACGATCACCATCTCCCCTGGGGCTGCAGAGGAGCCCCAAGGGCTTTATTCCCTCATTCCTGATTTCTCCTGCCTCAGCACCGGCCAGAGATTGCCTTTTCATCTGAGCAGTGCCTCTACCCCAGGGGGAGAGCTGACATCAGGAATCATTTCTTACAGCAGCTTGAAACATTTGACTCTGTGCCAGGGTTTCAGCCCAGAGTGGAAATGGAGCTGATCGAGGCAGAATTGAGAAAAATGAGTGGCTGCACCCAAAATGTGGTGCACGGAGGCAGATTGAGCCCTCTGCTGAGGAAATACCTGAGGATGGAGAGTAAAATGAGGGGAATTCACTCAATTCCATGGTAATTGGTCTGTGGAGCAGGGAAAATAGGGACCAGCTTGCCTGTGGTGCCTACCCAGCTCCATGAGGATGCCCACGCCATGGGCAGAAATCCCCATGCCCGCTGCTCTCTGTCCCTCCCAACCAGGAAAAAGGGACGAGATTAACTGGGACAATCAGGATTGCCGCCAAGGTTTGGAAGCCCAGTTCAGCTGGTGGAGCTGGGCATTGATCCACGAGCTTTCCAAACCCCAGCCCTGCTCCCTCATTACCAGCGAGATGCCCTTGCCCAGCCCATTCTCCACATCCCCAGCTTTGTGCTGAGCCGTTTCAGGTGCTTGGAGAAGCTCTGTGTGTGCCCAGGGCTGTGCCCAGGAGCCCCCTCCAGCCTTTCCCCTGCTGGGCTGGGCTGTCCTTACTCCTCTTTCCGTCCCAGGGTCTCCCTTTGCCCGTGCCAGTCTGAAGAGTGGCAAGAACGAGAGCTCGTCCTACTTCAGGAGGAAGGAGAAGATGTTTCGCTTCTTCATCCGCCGCATGGTCAAGGCTCAGAGCTTCTACTGGGTCGTGCTCTGCGTGGTGGCCCTCAACACCCTCTGTGTGGCCATGGTGCACTATGACCAGCCTGAGAAGCTCACCACAGCTCTCTGTGAGTACCAGCAGCTCCTGTGCCCTCGGCAGCTCTGGCGTTTCCCATCCCACAGCGTTCTGGGCTTCCCTCCGAGCTCTGCTGGCTCACCAGTCATGGCATCGTGGCATGGTTTGGGTGGGAAGGGATCTTAAAGCTCAGCTTGTTCCATTCCCTGTGTGGGGACACCTTCTGCTAGATCATGTCCAACCCAGCCTTGGATACTCCCAGGGGTCCAGGGGCAGCCACAGCTTCTCTGGGAATTCCATTCCAATCCCTCCCCACCCTCCCAGGGAACAATTCCTTCCCAGTAGCTCATCTAACCCTGCCCTCTGGCAGTTTGAAGCTATTTCCCTTCTCCTGTCACTCCATCCCTTGTAAATTGTCTCTCTCCACCTCTCCTGTCAGCTCCTTCAGGTCCTGGAAGGCCACATTTAGGTCACCCCAAAGCTTCTCCTCTCCAGGCTGAACAATCCCAATTCTCTTTCAAATCATATTTCAGATTAGTGAATCACACAATTTGGAAAAAATCCACCAGCACAGTTTGAGCGAGGATTGTTATCCTAAAGGATATTGCAAAACTGAGATTGAAGCAGATGTACATCCTGGAACAGGACAGAAGGAATTGTCCTGGAATGAGGTAGGAAGGTTTGTCCTGGAACATAATAGGAAGAATTGTCCTGGAGCAGGACAGAAGGAATTATCCTGGAACAGAACAGGAAGGTTTGTCCTGGAACTGGGCAGGAGGAGGACTTGTCCTGGAATGGGGCAGGAGGAATTGTCTTGGAATGGGGCAGGAGGAATTGTCTTGGAATGGGGCAGGAGGAATTGTCCTGGAGCAGGGCAGGAGGAGGAATTGTCCTGGAATGGGGCAGGAGAAAGAATTGTCCTGGAGTGGGGCAGGAGGAATTGTCCTGGAATGGGGCAGGAGGAGGAATTGTCCTGGAATGGGGCAGGAGGAGGAATTGTCCTGGAGCAGGGCAGGAAGGTTTGTCCTGGAATGGGGCAGGAGGAATTGTCCTGGAACAGAGCAGGAGGAGGAATTGTCTTGAAATGGGGCAGGAGGAGGAATTGTCTTGGAATGGGGCAGGAGGAATTGTCCTGGAGCAGGGCAGGAGGAATTGTCCTGGAGCAGGGCAGGAGGAGGAATTATCCCAGAGCAGGATGCACCAAAGGAAGGTGATGGTGCCTGGAATGGGGCAGGTTTCTCTGGCTAACCTGTGCACAGAGAAGCACAAATCTGTGTCCATTTCTGTGAGTAATTCCTGTTGGGGACACCCAGAGCCCTGCTGGCTCCAATATTCCCGGGATAGCAGCAGGTGGAAGGGCCTGGAAGGGAGATAAAAATCCTGCCAGTGCTTGTGGAATCAGGCACTAATTCCCCAGAGATGCTGGGATTCCTCCCAGAGCCTTTTAAAGGTTGTAACTTTACAGCTCCTCCTTGTTTCCGTGCCCTGATGGGGTGTGAGGGCAGGGGATGGTGTCCCAGTGCCCTCCTGTGCCAGAAATAATCCCAGAGGGAAGATTATCCTGTATTGGTGCAAAAGCTTTTATTTTAGCTGGGCTCCCCTGGTTTAGCTCAGAGAGTCTGGAAGTGCTTTTGAAATGTGGTTTTTTTAAATTGAGTATTGCTTTGATGTGTAAGAAATTGTGTCTCCCTGAGGTCTGGTTTGCTCACAGAGCTTGGCTTTAAAAAACGTGGAAGGTGAGGGATGGAGCTTTTTTTTTGTTTATTTTAATAAAGTTTGGAGGCTGTGACCCCTAGAGCTGGAAAACTCCTAGAAATTCCTTAGGTAAGAACATTCTTGATACTGCAAAATTTTTTGTTTCGTGGGATTTGTTTCTTGAAGACAAAGCTGTTCCTTTGGCCACTTCTGAGCCTATGAAATGGCCAGGAACAAATCTGTTGTTCAGCACTTGACCAGATGGAAATTTAAATAAAACTTCAGAAAAAAAGCAAACAGAAGACTGGGGAAAAAAACCCCAAGTATTTCCAGCAGTCTTAACAATGTTGGCTTAGATCTTTAAAGATGCTTATCTACCTAATTTGCCTTGATTTCTCTATAAATTAGATACTTAAATATTTCTTTCCTCAGATCCTCAGGTCTTAGAGAGGCAAACTTTTGAAGTTTTTTTTTTTCCTAGACCCAAAAGGTCAGGAATACTGAATGCTCTGACATCAAAAGCTCCTTATTAATATTTGTTGAAATATTTAATGCCATCAGGTAATGGAGCTCTAATGAGAGATGCATAATAAGGACAGAAACTTCTTTCAAGTCTATTTTTTTTTTGGGCAAGATTTCGAGTGAAAAGAGAGACAGAGAAGTCACTCTTGCTTATTCCTTACCTCAATTTCACAGGAAATAATAAGCTAGATTGGCAGAGTAATTAAAAACCTGAGGATTAGGATTTCCTCTGGAATTAGGACTCAATGTTGAGGAAGCAAACCCCACACTTGAAGTGTTTCAACTCCAAAGAAAGGTTTCAGATTTGCAAAGCCCAGTTTTGGGAGCACCTTATGCAATGACTTTTCCAAGGGAACAGAAAGAAATCCATGAGCCAGAAACTCCTGAACATTGCAGTGAGGGCTGGGAGGGCTGGGAATTAAAGATTCACCTCCAGGTGGGAAAATGATCTGGGATGGAGGCCATGGATTAGGCTCCCAGTCTATCCCAGCTGAAGGCCTAAAGTAGGGAAGGTTGGAATTAGGCATGGATCCATTTTTCAGCTCTGTCCATAACACCCAGGAAGGTCACTTAGTTTCAGAAGCACTCAGGCAGCAAGTTTGAATAAAAACCAGGTTATCCAAAACCAGGAGAAGGTTTTGGGGGTGCTCACGTTGGATTTTTAGGGTGGTACAAGATTGGTTGCTTTGACAAAGAGAAAAAAAACAGAGTTCGTGTGTTTTTTTTGGAAAGGACCTCAAATCCCATCTCATCCCACCCCTGCCATGGCAGGGACACCTCCCACTGTCCCAGGCTGCTCCCAGCCCCAGTGTCCAGCCTGGCCTTGGGCACTGCCAGGGATCCAGGGGCAGCCACAGCTGCTCTGGGCACCCTGTGCCAGGGCCTGCCCACCCTCCCAGGGAACAATTCCTTCCCCATATCTCATCTAAATCTCTCCCTGAATGGTCATGATGGAAATTCTAATGTACACCAGATAATTTTTGTTTGTAGTGGGACTTTTTGTTTTGTTTTGTTTTGTTTTGTTTTGTTTTGTTTTGTTTTGTTTTGTTTGTTTTGGGATAGTTTTCTCCCA
This sequence comes from Erpornis zantholeuca, assembly GCA_013400515.1. Lineage (NCBI taxonomy): Eukaryota > Metazoa > Chordata > Aves > Passeriformes > Timaliidae > Erpornis > Erpornis zantholeuca. The sequence goes on from VZTN01028471.1 coordinate 92,766, forward strand.
GACGAGGAGCAGGAGCTCTGTGGGTTCATTTTTGGGGATGATTCTCTCTGCTCTCTCCTGTGGCACAGTGCAGTGGAAGTTCTGGGCACAAACCTATTTTAGTGTGATTTCAGAACGAAAGAACTTTGGGGAATTGTCCTGAAGAGGCCTACAAAGTTCAACCTCTTAAATTCCAAGCATCCCATACCTCCAAAGCCTCCTGAATTCCAGGGTGAGGAGCTGAATTCACTCCTGGCTGCTCACTGGGGATGACCTAAACCTTTCTCTCCCTTTCCTGGGGGATGGCAGAGCTTTCACAGCATCACCTTTCCTACAAACCTCGAGTTGAATGCTGAGTGCAGGGAATATTTGATGCCTCCAGGACTTTGTTTTGGTGCTGGATGTGTCCCCTCACCCCTGCCTGGGTAACTCCACAGCACAAACATCTGGGAAGGAGCCCAGCAGGGGTTGAGCCCTCCAGGAATGCTCCTGGAAAGCTCCAAGATTTTGAGCACAAATCCATTAGAGGGAGGCAGAACGAGACAGCACAGAACCAGGGGATTTTAAACAGCTCCTGGAAATACTTGGCAAAATCCTTTAAGTGTGAGAGTGACAGAGTTTAAAAATGGCTTTAAAGTTAATCCCTGATGAGGGAATGTCTCTGCAGAGGAGCAGGACGTGGCTGGTCTGATGCAGAGCAAGAGAGAAATGGAGAATTCCAGTGATGGTTTTTCATGGAAGGTGCTCAGGGATGAACTGAGGAGGCTTTTTGTGAACTGTAGCAGCAGGAGAGGAGCACGGGAAAGCCTGTGAGGATCTGCTAAACCCTGCAACTCTACCCAGGCACCTCTAATTCAATTATACCTGTCCCTCTGGGGAGAAGTTTAATTACATTACAAATTAATTTTACTTAAAGAACAGTTGGTAAAAGCCTACGGGTCTGCATTGATTTATTTTTCCCTTGGTCTTTTCTTTTAACTTTTCTGTTTTGAATTGTTCTGATTAGCTTCCTCTGCTTGATGCTGCATATCTCTACAACTGCTTGGGAAAAAGGACTGCAGGAGCTTTGGAGAGAGGCTTGGGAATTTCTTTAGCTTTATTGAAAGAACTGATGAGGAATTCTTTGAATTCTTGTGGTATGATTAATAACAGGCCATACTTCATGCCCCTGTAATTATCCTCAAATTCAATCAAGAGATTCTCCTGCTCTCTATGGAAAGGACTCCAGGGCCAAATAGGATTTCTCTCATGCTGCAGATGGACATGGCTCACAGAAGCACAGAACTTTGGTTAAATAAGAAGCAGTTGCCCATAAAAGAATATATTTCGTGCACATATTTGGTGATTTTATTATCATCCCTTCGTGTTCGTTTCTGCCACTGCCAATATTCTGAGGAAGAAGAGATTTCTATCAGAAACCCATGCTAGGGTGGCAGCACTGAGGTCTGGTCACAGCAAAGATGAATTTTCACCTGAGGGCCTCCCAGACCCATCCCAGGGACACAGAAAAGATGAATTTTCAATGGGAGGCACTCAGAATCCACCCTGGGGACACAGCAAAGATGAATTTTCACCTGAGGGCCTCCCAAACCCATCCTGAGCCATGATGGAGGTGCAGAGTGCAGGATTTTGGCCAGGGCTGTGCCTTTGGAAATGTGCAGCAGTTCCCAGTGTGGAAGCAGCCAGAGGCCTTGGTGTGGTGCCTTAAATGGCTCCCTAGGAACAGAGAGCAGGCAGGAATAAAGGAATCAAGGAGGGATTGGTTGGAAAGGCCTTCAGAGGTACACTCTGGGCTCCAGAGGCTCCTGCCTCAGTGCATCCCAACATGGACAAGGACAGCTCCCGAGTTCTTCCCACTTGGATCTCAGCATCAATTCCCCAAGCAGAAGCCAGGCAAGGATGGAATTTGCCCAAGCTTGCCCCCCTCTTGCCAAGGTTGTGGTTTGCAGTTGTTGGGCCTAGGAGGGTCTGGGTGTCCTTGGAGAGCTGGAGAGGCTTTGTTGTGTGTGTGTGAGCATGAGAGAACAGCACTGAACGAGCTCCAGGGAACTGCAGAGTGACACTGGGCAGGGCAGGGTTGGAAAAATATAAAAGTACAAACCTAAGGCATCAGGTGCAGGGCAGGAGGCCCCAGGGATGGGGCTGGGGATGCTCTCCTCTTTCTCTGTGGGATAGAGTTGGTTCCAGAGCTCTCTGGACCCCTGGGATGGGTTTTAGGGACTGTGGGGAGGAGGTTTCAGCTCTGGATCACGGAGGTTTCACTTGGGGCCTGCCCTTCCCAAGCTCTCTCCTTTCTCCAGCCAATCCTGCAGGGATCTTTCATTTACATGACTCTAAACCCAAAGTCCACATTGTCTCCTTTCTGGTAAATCCAGGATCTGAACACAGCATTTGAGCCATTATGGCCTGAGAGCCTCTTCCCTCCCCAGTGCTGAACCTCGTGTTTGGGGCAATTTGGCCTTTTTTTGATGCTGTTGTTGCCTTTGAAGTGCATCTCCCTCTGGATATCAATATGCAGCATTTGCAAGGAAAAGGCTTTCTGGAGCATATTTATTTCTGTCTGCTGAGCATTTCACATCTCCTTAGGCAAAAAGGGGGGGAGTTTTGCCCTGCTGAGCTCCTGCTCAGTTTAATGTGAGAGGAGAGTGAGGAGAGGGAAGTGTCAGGCTCAGCACCTGCTTCTGATGGCATTGGCCTGGGAGATGGGGCAGAAATGGAATTAATCCATGGGTGATTGACAAAAAGGAGCTGGTAGCTCTAATTAATACTTAATTCAAAGGTGCAGGGTGAAGGGATGCTTGCATGGCCTTTGCCAACAGCACAGCTTGGAAATGAAATAAGAGTATTTGTATCAAACTTTCCCCCCTTAAATCACATCACAAAATGCTTCTGATTAAGGCGAATGAAATTAGGTGAAGGTTTGAATACCAGGAGGTCCAAACAACAAAATTGCATTTTCAATTATTTAGGCAGGGCCTTCTCAGAAGGAATGGTGTGTTGGATGCAGCAGCCTCTTCACAGAGCCAATTCCTTCTGCCCAAGGAGTTTGGGGCTGGATTTCACTTCCCTCCCTCCCTCCCTGCCTCACTGGGCTGTGATTTGTAGCATCTGGTACCTGCTGAGGCTCAGCTCCTGCTGCCAGGTCTGGGCTCTGATCTGGAATCCATCAGCTGGGAAAAGCCAAGGGTGGCTCTTGCAAGAGCGGCAGAAGGAACTAGTTTTTTAGATGCTCTGAGTTTTAAACATTTCCTGGGTTTTATATTTTTATTCTTTTTAAGGGAATCAAATATTTCTTGAGTTGGTTTTGCTGCCTTCTAGCTTTTTGCTTGTGTGATATTCTGGATTTGCAGGGTGTGTTGGTCTGATGGTGCCTTGCACTTGCATTGTAATTATGTGGCTCTTACTAGGCCCAGAGTCACGAAAAGTAATCTCTTTTTAGAACCATCAGAAGGTTTAGATCTTTCATTCATGCAAAGGCAAAAGCAAAGAGCAAAGAGAGATCTCTTTCTCTCGAGATCCACGCACTGAGTGAATAGAATTGTGTATAAAACAAATGTAAGCTAGAGTTTTTTCATTGGGTAAAGGAACAACTCGTTTTAAAAACATCTTTTCAAAACATCAGTAACAAAGCAAATAATGTTTACATCTTTCTGCCTGGGAAAATTATCCCCAGGCTTCCTCACTTGGAGGTTGTAAGAATCTTTCCCTGACAGAAATGCCTGAACAAACCTTTCCTGCATTTCCATGCACTTTGGGTTTGTTCAGCTCCTGCTGCAGAGGTGACTGAACCTTAATCCTTCTTTCCTTCTTCCTTTATTGCTCCTTTGGGATGATGGGTGTTTGTCTTGGCAAAGTGTCCTGAGGTCTGCTGGTGCAAACTTGCAGTTAAAAAACACCACTGAGGATTTCTGTGGAAATCTGAGGTGTGGCTCAGACAGGTGAAGCTGGGGCACAGATAAGAGATAAGAATCTCCCTGCCAGAGATAAGGCACAGCTGGGGGCTGTGCACTGCTTCCTGTGGGATCCACAGGCTCTCCCTGTGATTTTTAAGTTTTATCAGCTGATTAAACAAGGTTTCAAAGCATTGGCTGGATGTCAATCCTTGGGATAGGGAGGCTTCCCCTGGAAGTCATTCCAGCAATCCTTAAATTCTTCTCCCTTAGATTCTTCTCCTTTATTATAGAATGTGAATGCTTCTATATAGCATTGCCAGAAGCAGTGCAAAGAACAATTACCATTGGCTGGTTAGAGAATAAGAAGTCAGGAATAAAAAAAAATATAAAAAACACCACCTGTGAGATACAGCTTACAAATTTATTGTGTTTACAAAACACCTAAGATGGTTTGCACAAACTTCTCCTGGTTCTCAGCCCTGCTCGTGAGGAAGCAGCTTCTTCTCACCAAAAGGGTTCAGAGCTGGAAAATCTCTCCCTGACCAAACTTGTCAGTGTCCACACTTCTCCTCACAGGCTGCAGGCTCAAGGTGAGAGGCACTTGTGCTGCTCCTTCCTGTGCTCTTCCCTGAGCACTGAGATGCAGAGGGTGGAGCTCACCTCTTCCTAGGGAAAAGGCTTTGGGTCTCGGATTTTGTCATCTTGTTCCTCAGCTGGGGACATGTTGCCCTTGAGAGTCTCCTTTGATGATCCTGCTCCTGTTTTCAAGGAGAGCAGCTCACAAGGGATAATTAAAACTCGCCTGAAATTTCCTCCCCTTTTTGCAAATGTTGGCACAAGTGTCCTTTTGCAGGCTCCTCACTAAGGCGTTAATGAAACCTCTCTCATCTCATTATTGCTTCCTGGATTTCAGGGAACTTTATGCCCGTGGTGTTCCAGGACTGGCTTTCATTTAAAATTTAAAATTTAAAACCCCTTTTTATTTTTTTGGGGTAATTGAAGCTGCGTTTTCCAAGCCATTTCCAAAGGCTCCCAGCAGTACAGGATGGACCTGGGCCAGCTCTGCTCACTCCATATGGATGTGGAATGGTGGCAATGGAAATCCAGGCAGGTGGGCAGGACCCCCATTCCCCTCTCTGTCTCTCCCCACGCTCAACTGAAGCTGCAGATTGCAGGAGGTCAGAGAATGGTAAAATCCTGGAATATCCTGAGCTGGAAGGGACCCACAGGATCATCAATCCAGCTCCTGTCCCTGCCCAGATCCCCCAACAACCCCACCCTGTCCATCCCTGGCAGCGCTGCCCAAACACTCCTGGAGCTCTGGCAGCCTCGGGGCTGTGCCCATTCCCTGGGGAGCCTGGGCAGTGCCCAGCACCCTCTGGGGGAAGAACCTTTCCCTGATCTCAGCCTGAGCCTGCCCTGGCCCAGCTCCAGCCCTTCCCTGGGTGCTGTCCCTGTCCCAGGGAGCAGAGATGGGAGCTGCCCCAGAGTGCAAATCCTGGGATCCAGGATTACCCAGCTGGAATTTTCCTTGTATCTGTTGCCCCTGGTCTGTCTCTGTGCACCTCCGAGTAAAGCTTGGCTCCACCTCCTCTTTATCATTCCTGGAACCATAAAACTGAAATTACAGGAGACTTTCTTGTGGCATCTGTGCTGCTGCAGCCTCTGAGGCTGCACTAAAGGAGGTGATTAATCCCCACCTTTTGCCTTTTGCCGTTTGACTCTTTTCCTCATCTTTTCTCTAGAGAGAGAGCTTTGCCTTCTGCTGTTTGGTTTTTCTTGGTAGTGTAGGTGGGTTTTGCCATTTTTGGGTAGGTTTTTTTTTTTGTTTTTAACATTTCACTCTTGCTGTTGCCTATTGGCCTCCAGATCCAAACTTAAAATGCCAAAGGCAGCGTTTGCTGGAGCTTCAAGTCCTCATAACTTGATGTTGGAACTGAAGCCTCCAGCTCTGTTCTTTCTGCCCTTTGTTTCATCATAGGTGATAAATTTTCCCATCAAAAGCTTCCCAGCCTGGGATATGTGAAGGAAAAGGAACCAGAATGGGCTCTTCCATAATTACAGGGCTATAAAGGCATAATAAAAATAAATGTGGTAACAGGAGACACAACACCTCTGAATGTGAGCCCTCGGAGTCAGCACTTCTGTTGGGTAGGAAGGTATTTTTATCATCAGAGGATGTTACAGAAACTTACACCCCACACCCAAAAAGTCTCCATCTCTTGCAAGAACAGAAGTCCCAAAACATCTTCGCAATTAAGTTTGACCTTTAAAAATATCAGATCCAGGGCTTGCCTTTGAAATTCCTTCAGGGAGACGATGAGAATATTATTTAATGCCCCCAGCCAAGAGTACAGGGGATGCTCTTGAGGCTGCACACAGCCCATGGGCACACAGAAAGAGTGGGGATGAGCTGGCCCTGGGTCCTCTTTGCCACTGCACGGGGATTTTCTTCTGCCAGAGGCCCTCGGTGCTGCGAAAAAAGGAACTAAAAGTTCCCCACGTGAAGAGCTCTGCCCACCAAGGGCTCGTGGGTTAATTCAATCTCTTTTCCTGCTTCCAGATTTCGCAGAGTTTGTTTTCCTGGGGCTGTTCCTCACCGAGATGTCTCTGAAGATGTACGGGCTGGGGCCGAGGAATTACTTCCACTCTTCATTCAACTGCTTCGACTTCGGGGTGAGAGACGTTGGGCCGGGTGGATGAATCACAGGGTGGTTTGGGGTGGAAGGCACCTTAAAATCCTCTCATTCCCACCCCCTGCCATGGGCAGGGACATCTTCCACTGCCCCAGGTTGCTCCAGCCTGGCCTTGGACACTTCCAAGGGATGGGGCAGCCACAGCTTCTCTTGGAATTCCATTCCAACCCCTCACAGAGAAGAATTCCTTCCCAATATCCTACCTCACCCCGGTCTCTGGCAGCGGGAAACCTCTGTCCTGTCACTCCCTGTCCTTGAAAAACCTCCCTGTGCCAAGCAGGCGTCCCTGCCGTTCTTCAGGTGCCGGGCGTTTAAGGATGAGTATGGAAATGCACGGGAAGCGGCGCTGGGAGTGCCTCCCGCGGGGAGCAGTCCCTGTATAAATTAGCAGCAGCGAAAATGCATTAAGCTTCCCTCGTTATCATCCTTTTGGAAGGGATGTGACAGCTGGGGGATTTCATTTCCTCCAGCCCTGGGGTGTTCGCAGCATCAGCACCCCTGAGTGCTCTGATTGCCGGGAGATTCTCTGCCTCCCATTTCAATGAGGGGATTGAAAGGGAAAAAAAATAAACAACCCCACACATCTTCCTGCTCGTGTCCCCTGTCACCTGCTGAGCAGCCTTCACCTCGAGTCACACGGGCAGAGCTTTGCAGACAGCAGCGGGAGGAGAGGAGTGAGGTGACAGCAGGGCAGGAATTCAGATTCTCTCGGTGCAGGAGCCCAGGCTCAGACCGCAGCTCTGGTGTGAACAGCGGGGCTGGGTTTGGCTCCACTTGACAAAGAGCCTGGCGTGCGGATGTTAATTTATTCATTAGGAGCTATTAGCTGTAATCTGCGCTCGCAGAGGAGAGCTCGGCCTCTCTTATCTCCAGCGTGGGCTGAGCAGGACTCGGAATGCTGGAACAATCCCGATCGGGAGCTTTGGATGCAGCCACGGGCGAAGGGAGAGTGGGGCAGGGCATTGTGCTCCCCACCCAGCCCTGCTCTGACATTCCCTGTTGTTCCTAGTTTTTATCTGCCGAGAGGAGCGACTCTTTCCCCTCACGGAGCAGAATTCCAGGAGGGAGGAGGAGGAGGAGGTGTTGTCACCTTCAGTTGAGTGATCCTCCCACACCCAAGGCTCTGAGCAGAGCCAGTTTATTTTCTCTTTGGCTGTGACAGCGGCAAAGCTCAGAGTGAACAGAGATCAATGTCCAGCAGCCCCAGGTGTTGCCCGGGGCTGTCCCAAGGTTGTCCTGCACATCCCAAAGGGCAGTGCCCAGACCCAGCCTGGCCACAGATTGTCCATCAGGGGTGTCACTGCCTTGTGACTGACACTGATGCCTTAAATGGCTCCCTAGAAACAGAGAGCAGACAGGAATAAAGGAATCAAGGAGGGATTGATTGGAAAGGCCTTCAGAGGGACACTCTGGGCTCCAGAGGCTCCTGCCTCAGTGCATCCCAACATGGACAAGGACAGCTCCCGAGTTCTTCCCACTTGGATCTCAGCATCAATTCCCCAAGCAGAAGCCAGGCAAGGATGGAATTTGCCTAATCTTGCCCCCCTCTTGCCAAGATTGTGGTTTGCAGTTGTTGGGCCTAGGAGGGTCTGGGTGTCCTTGGAGAGCTGGAGAGGCTTTGTTGTGTGTGTGTGAGCATGAGAGAACAGCACTGAACGAGCTCCAGGGACCTGCAGAGGGACACTGGGCAGGGTAGGGTTGGGAACAGAGAAAAGTTAAACCCTAAGGCATCAGCACAAGGTTGATATCCTGCACTGGGTGGCCTCTGAGCTGCCCCCCAGGCTGGCTGCCAGTTTCCTTGGATCCCTGAATCCAGGATGCTCCTTCCACAGCAGGAGCTCGTCAGGGACAGGTGATTTAGGAGCTTGCACAGAGCAAAAGCTGAACCTATGAGGTCTCTGAGCTCCGTGGGGTGTGCAGCACTGGCAGAGCTTTGCTGAAGGTTTCCCAGGAGGGAAAGCTGTTGATCTGTTGCTAATTCTTCCTCCTTCGGAGAATCCATAGGGATCCTCCTTCTGCCTGTGTTCTTTTTCCTCCCTCACCCACCTTCCAGCCCCCAGAATGAATTCAGCCCTGGGAGATCACAGAGAGCTGTGCCCAGTTTTGTCTGACAAACCATGGAGATGCCAGGGGTGAAACAACAAATCAGAGCAACATCAGCCTGGGGAGCAGCATCCCGGTGGGGTCTGGTGTGAAACAGCCTCCCAGGAGGGCCTGCTGAGGGAAATTCATTCCCAATGTGATGTGCAGGGGCTGAGGAAAGGTCTTGGCTGATCCACGAGGGATTCCCAGTGGAAAATTAATCCACAAACACCAGAGGTTTGTGTCCAGAAAGGAGACAGAGGAGTTTCTTTACTTGATTCGAATAAAGGGAGAGGCCATGGGGCATTCCCCTGGGGTCTCTCAAATTTTTGGAGGGTTCAGCCTCCTTTTTATCCCAATTTCCTCATTTCCCTCTCTCTTTCCCCACTGCCTGAGGTACTTGAGAGGTACAGACTTCCCAGAACGTTTAATATCTAAGATTCCCCTCTAATGTATAATCCCTCCCTTTAATTTTTATTTCTTTATGGAATTCATGTTTTTTCCCCATTGTTTCTTTCACCTTTCAATATCCAATTCCATTTATCAGCAGACTCACAGTTTGTTTGTAAAGGCAAACCTCTTTTTCCATTCATGAACCAATGGAATCCTTCCCATTGCTTCTTTTATCTCTCAGTGCTGATTTTCTCTACCAGCAGACCTCAGAGTTTGTGTGTAAAGACAAATCCTGGCATTCCTCTCACAGTGGTGAGAGAGAAGTTTCAGTTCCTCCTTCTTCAGATGGGAGGCAGTGAAATAATCAACTCTTGTGGGTCTTTCCCTCTGTATTTTGTGGAAGCTCAGGGCACAGGTCTTTTTCTTAATAAAGGATTTCTGAGGAGGTTTTTTTTCCTTGCTTGAGGTGAATCCTCTGCCATCCTCAAACCAAAACTTTAAAAACCCTCCTTGATTTGGGACAGTTCTTTCAGTGCCCTGAGGCTGAGGGCTGGGCACATGATGGCATCTGTGTGCCAGAGGCTTTGCAGAATCTCATCATAATTATTGCTTTAATTGCTCTCCTAAAGCCTCTCAGCTGCCAGAAAGTTCTGGTAGATCTTACCCAGAGCTGCTGTTGTGCTGTAGAAGAGGAGTTTTAGTCCTTCTGGAGGGAAGGGGAGGATGGGGCAATGCCCCCCTGCACCTCTGTAGGCTGTGTGGGGTGGGAAAATGAACTGTTGGCATTTGCAGTTGAGCCAGTGTTAAAAAATAGGATTAAAAATTACAGTGTCCTTCAAAAAAAGGCATTTTATGGTAGAGTAGAAAGCAACAAGCTCCTCTCAGTGTAAAAATCACTTGGTGTTCTCCTCCTGGCCAGACCGGGATGCAGAAAGTTGGGATGAGGTTTTCCAGTTCTGCCTAATTCAGGGCTCTCCTGAAGTTTTTATAAGAAACAGCCCAAGCTGTGATTCCTGAGCTCTCCTGAGCCTCTCTGGAAGCCCCACAGGGAGCTCAGCAGAAGCTGTGCCCTCTCTAAAGTGCTCTCTCCTTGCAGGTGATCGTGGGCAGCATTTTCGAGGTCATTTGGGCTGCGGTGAAGCCAGGAACCTCCTTTGGCATCAGCGTCCTGAGAGCTCTGCGCCTGCTGAGGATTTTCAAAGTGACAAAGTAAGTGCAGCTCCCCCAGGGCCAGGAGGAGTGCTCCCCACCTTTATCAACCATCAGTTAATAATTAGATTGCTAAAAAGTTACAAATAATAATAATAATAATAAAAAAAACCCCCAATGGCCCAAGCTCCTGGGGTAGCTGGCACAAAACCCTGCCTGTCCCAGCCTCCAGGGTCTGCCCTGGGGCACTAAGGTCTAACCTGGAGCAGATTAAACCTGCAGGTGCAGAATTCCCTTTTCCTTGGCTGGGCAGTTGGGAGTTTTGGGAACTCCTGGATTTGCATCCACGAGGGATTTTCTCAGCCCTTTCTCTCCCCAGGCTCGTGTCTGGCTTTGTCTGCCCTTGGTTGCTCTGTGGGCTGACAGGACAATGTCCTTCCTTGCCTTATCTTTGAGCTTGTTTGAAACAAGAATCTCATATTATCACTTGTATTTTGTGGCAAAACCCCCAAGTTTTATTTACTTTTTAAGTCCCATCAACTTCCCACTGATCTGCTGACAATTCCTTAAGTGGGAATGACCATGGCCTGACAGGACAATGTCCTTTTTTGCTTTGCTTTTCGTCTTGTTTGAAACAAAAATCTCTTGTTACCGCTTGCATTTTGTAGTGAAAAACCCCAAGTTTTATTTACTTCCTAAGTCCCATCAACTTCCCACTGATCTGCTGACAATTCCTTAAGTATTTAGGCTCTGGAAAAGCAGCTTCCCTGGGGATTGCTGAGTGCTAATCCCGGGGCTGAGCCACTCTGTCGACACAGATCTGAAATGTGTTCCTGCTCCCTCTGATGCCTTAAATTGGCTACTTAGAAACAGAGAGCAGGCAGGAATAAAGGAATAAAGGAGGGATTGATTGGAAAGGCCTTCAGAGGTACACTCTGGCCTCCAGAGGCTCCTGCCTCAGTGCATCCCAACATGGACAAGGACAGCTCCCGAGTTCTTCCCACTTGGATCTCAGCATCAATTCCCCAAGCAGAAGCCAGGCAAGGATGGAATTTGCCCAAGCTTGCCCCCCTCTTGCCAAGATTGTGGTTTGCAGTTGTTGGGCCTAGGAGGGTCTGGGTGTCCTTGGAGAGCTGGAGAGGCTTTGTTGTGTGTGTGTGAGCATGAGAGAACAGCACTGAACGAGCTCCAGGGAACTGCAGAGTGACACTGGGCAGGGCAGGGCTGGGAACATAGAAAAGTTAAAACCTAAAGGCATCACAAGTGCCACCTCTTGTAAATCCCTGCAGGGATGGGGACTCCCCCACTGCCTTGGGAAGCTTTTTCCAATGCCTGACCACTCTTTCCATGAAAAATATCCAACCTCGACCTCCCCTGGTGCAACTTGAGGCCATTTCCCCTTGTTCCTTTGGAAATAATTCCAATTAATTTCTCTTCCCCGCTCATGTTCTCCCCTGGCTGCTCTGATCCAACGCAGGTACTGGAATTCCCTGAGGAATCTGGTGGTCTCCTTGCTGAACTCCATGAAATCCATCATCAGTTTGCTTTTCCTGCTCTTCCTGTTCATCGTGGTCTTTGCTCTGCTGGGGATGCAGCTCTTTGGAGGACAGTAAGTCTGAGGGATCTTTGTTCTGCCTGCCTGGAAGCATCCACATCCCTGATTTCGGGGGAATAATCCCTGTTCTGGTGTTTTCCATGGAGCTGAATCCTTCCCTAAGGAAAAATATCCCAAAGCTCCTCCATCATCCCATGGCCTCCCCTAGACCCAGAGCTGAAACAGGGCTGGGGGAGGCAGCACTTTTTGGTTCTTTCCCTGCTCACCAGGGTGCCACAATATTTATCCACCTGGAATATTGTCCTGCTGGAGAACACAGTTTTGTTGGCTCTGATTATTCTCATTAGAAATTCCAGCTGTGGTGGATTTTGCAGCAGGAGCCACCCCAGGGTTATTTAAACCCCAGCATCAGCTCTGAGCCGAAATAATGAAATGGTTTTGTTTGCTCTTTGATTTTTTTCCCAGTCAATCCCTTTTTTATCTCTAAAATATTAAAAAGAAATTATCTACTAAGAGGGGAATTTCAATTTGGGCTTTTACACACTTGAGGATGGAAACTGCTTGGAATGGGTTCGTTCTGTGAAATCGCTGGAGATTCTGATTGTTCATTTTAATTGAGGATGAAAATGACTTTTCAAAGCATCGGAATTTTGTCTGGGAATGAAATTGATTTTTTTGCTGATGGTTCAGTTAAACATCTTCTGAGATGTTCCCCGCTGAGCTGGCCTGGGGTGTTGCAGCCAGGTGGAACAAATGCTGCTGCCTGCCTTGGTTTGTGGGGTGTTGAAGGTGTTCTGAGGCTGCCTGGAGCTGCTTGTGCCTCCCCACCCTGGTTTTGATTTCTGCTTTTTCCCCAGGTTCAACTTCCAAGATGAAACTCCGACCACCAATTTCGATACCTTCCCTGCTGCCATCCTCACAGTCTTCCAGGTAAAGCCAAGCCTCATCCTGGGGGCAGGGTTAGAACTGAAATTCCTGTTTCTTCCTGCTCAGGGAGGGCAGAGGAGTCCCCAGAAACCTGTGGAATTTAGGAAAGGGGAAGCTGTCAAAGGTCTGGGCCCCCTGTCCTCTGCCCTGGGGCTTTTCTTCCTTTGGTTTGTCATGTTGGAAAAAATGCAGCAAGAGATCTTCTTCTGCTGTTTCAGAGTTGTTCTTATTTGTCTTATCAAAACCTTGGAGGGAGAGGCAGCATCCCCCGAGGACACCAGGGCAGAAAGGCAATGGCTGCAGATCAGCAGCTACTTTTATATCTTACTAACAACCATTCAAGAAACAATACATATCTTATTTTCTTTCCAACACCAGTAAACCCTCATCTTATTGAGATGTCTTTTCAATACTAACTTTTTTCCACCAACCAACACACCACAGGAACTGGTGTCAGAGGAGAGAGGAAGAGAATGAGGAGAGAGGAGAAGAAGAAAGAAGGAAAAACCACACCTAAAAATCTCCATCTTGTCCCTATGTAATACATAGAGCAAGATCTCAAAAACTACAACTAAACTCTCTGTGGTTCACCAAACAAAAATCTCTTCACCTCTCTGGTGCATTCAGGTTCTCCCAAAAGTGGAGGGAGCTTCTCCAAAAGCCTAGGTCGCTGGCTAGGCCACTTTTGAGGAGCTCTGGGGCTATAAAGAAACCACCAGAGGAGCAGGAGAAGCTCTCAGGCTTCCCTGGACTCTGACAGGAAGCTCTTCCTTCTCGTGTCTTTTACTTTGCCGAGCAATTCGTGCGGCACTAAAAATCAAATTAAAAATCAAAGCTGTGGTATTAAGGGAAATGAGAACAAAAGAATTATTGCTAGGGGAAAAAAAAAATACTGATAAAGCAGATATTTCTGTGCTGAATGAAAATGTGTGTGTGCCCAGGCTGTGCCACCTCCCTGTGTGCCCTTTGTGTTCTCCAGCCCCTGCCCACAGAGTTGCAGCTCTGGCAGATGCAATGCTTGGATTTAAAAGCTGCATTTTGCACCTTTTTTTTTACACCTGTCTTTTTTAAAACCAGTAATTTAAAATTGTTTAAAATCATTTAAAAATAGTTCAAAATAATTTAGTAATCATTTAAGGTAATTTTAAACCAATGATTTCAGGGGGTTCAGCAGAGAGTTGGGGCTGCTGCTCCTGCTCCAGGTGAACCTCACAGATGCAGCATTTCCAGCCTTGCCCTGCACAATGTGGGCTCCCCCCAGATCCAAACCCCCCCAGATCCCAGCGAGGTTTGGCTGATGGATTTCAGTGTCACCACCAGAAAAGGAGACAAAAAGGAAGGGAAGGAGAGGTGATGAGGATTTCTGGATTAAGACAGGAAAAGAATCTCATGGAAAACATGTCCTGTGAGCTCTGCAGCTGCCCAGATGGGAGGCAGGTTCTGTGCTCACCTCACAGGATATTGCCCAGCACAGAGGATTAATTTTTGCATTAGATTTTGGTGCTCATCAAAGGAAGGGCTCAGAGACAGGTCCAGGTACTGCCACGGAGCCAGAACTGGGAGCAGCTCCAGATATGAGCAATGGGAATGTCAGTGCTGGATGGCTTTGGGACTGGAGCTGCCTGTGGAATGCTGAGCTGGAATATTTCCTGTTAGTGCTGATGCCTTAAATGGCTCCCTAGGAACAGAGAGCAGGCAGGAATAAAGGAATCAAGGAGGGATTGATTGGAAAGGCCTTCAGAGGTACACTCTGGGCTCCAGAGGCTCCTGCCTCAGTGCATCCCAACATGGACAAGGACAGCTCCCGAGTTCTTCCCACTTGGATCTCAGCATCAATTCCCCAAGCAGAAGCCAGGCAAGGATGGAATTTGCCCAAGCTTGCCCCCCTCTTGCCAAGCTTGTGGTTTGCAGTTGTTGGGCCTAGGAGGGTCTGGGTGTCCTTGGAGAGCTGGAGAGGCTTTGTTGTGTGTGTGTGAGCATGAGAGAACAGCACTGAACGAGCTCCAGGGAACTGCAGAGTGACACTGGGCAGGGCAGGGCTGGCAACATAGAAAAGTTCAAACCTAAGGCATCACCCCAGAGCTGTTTCTCCTGTCAGTGACTCTGTCTCTCTCTCTCTCTCTCCCCTCCTGCTCTCCCAGATCCTGACAGGGGAAGACTGGAATGCTGTGATGTACCACGGGATTGAGTCTCAGGGCGGTGTCCACTCAGGAATGTTCTCCTCCATCTACTTCATCGTCCTCACCCTGTTTGGTAACTGTATCCTTCCAGGATGTCCTGGCTGGCACAGTGGCTGCCAGAATTCCCCAGTTTTCCCTGAATTCTCACTTTAAAAACTGAATTATTGCCGTGGCAGCACTTTGGGGGAAGAGCTGAAGGTAAGCTCTCCAACCTGGTGTCGCTTTTCTTCTGGCAACATAAGAACTAATTTAATTCAAAGAAATTCCATTTTAATTGTTATGTTTCACCTTGAAAATGTTCTTTTAAAGAGTTAATTTAGATTGTGGGAGAAATAATCGAGGACAGGTCAGAGCAGGACCTTGAATATCTTCACAAAGAGTTTGTGTTCAGTTAGGGGAGGATTGAGATGATTTAGTCAGGGTTTGGTGGAGAGGAGTAGATGATGGTGGAGATGAAGCTTCATTCTCTTGGTGCCTTTGTCTGGGGCAGCTTAACCAGCTGTGCCATCCCAAATGCTCCAAAATCATCTCTTCTCCACACAATTCTTCAAATTTAATTGTGGATCTTAAGTTTCAGGCTCTGGGAGTGTTCGGTGTTCCAAGCCTTGGCACACCGTGTGATTGATTGTGATTATGTGATTGTGTGATAGTTTCTGTGATTGATTCTATGATTGATTCTGTGATTGTGTGATTGATTGTGTGATTGATTGTGTGATTGATTGTGTGATTGATTGTGTGATTGATTCTGTGATTGATTCTGTGATTGATTCTGTGATTGCTGGCTGCAGCCACGAGCTGTGTGCAGCACAAGGGAGCATCCCTAAACCAGGAAACCCAGGAATTGTGGCAGACACGAGGCAGCCCTGGCTGCTTTGTTTGATCTTCAAAGTGGGATGAGAACATTCCAGAGTGGGATCAGAACACCCCAGAGTGGGATCAGAACACTCCAGAGTGGGATAAGAACACCCCAGAGTGGGATCAGAACACTCCAGAGTGGGATAAGAACACTCCAGAGTGGGATGAGAACACCCCAGAGTGGGATGAGAACATTCCAGAATGGAATCAGAACCCCCAGCACTGCTGCTTCACCCAGGAGCTCCTCGAGGATTTCCCAACCTTCTCGCTGGTTCCAGTCCCAGCCTTCCTCTTTTCTGGGAGTTTGTGCTGGGAGATGCAGGAGGAAGGGAGGGGTGACCTGGGGGAAATCCTGGGGCTGAAGACAGAGTTCCTGCAGAAATGTGGCTGCTCCAGCTGGAGCAGAGGTGACAAAAGGTGGCATCGATGGCATTGGTGCCCAGGGGTGGCATGGCAGTGCTCCAGCCCTTGGGCTTGGCTGGGATTCTCTCCCTCAGCATGAGAGGCAGAGACAGGGAAGGGTGGAGCAGCCAGCAGGAGCTGTGTCTGTCACACGAGTGTCTCCATGGGATTTATCCCATTCCAGAGCCTCACAGCCCTTCCAGAAACACCAGGCTCAGGAAAACTGGGTCAGGGGGAGAGCAGGGAGGGAGGGAGAGCTCGAAATCCTCCGGGCTCGGTGTTTGGAAATGAGATTAAGCTGTAATCAGGCTCGACAGCACAGCTGAGGGAGGGACTGTTCACCTCGGAGCAGCTCGGAGGCAGCGTTTTTGAGGAGCAGGACATTCATTCCCTTCCTCACCTGGAATTCCGAGGGGAGTTCTCCCTTCTCCTCTGGTTTTCCTTAACAGGGAAAGGGCAGGGGATGTTCAAGAGGAGGAACTGCCCCTGCCATGGATTTGGGATTTGGAGAGTGGAAACCTCATCCCCGTTCTCCCTAAATCTCATCCTGCCAGGTGCAGCTGTTTTATTTTCCCTCCTGCCATTCTGCTGCTGAGGTGATCCAGGCTTTCCTGGCTTCTTCCAGACCTCTCCAGTGCCTCTTCCATGCCCTCTGTGCTGGTGGCACAGCTTGAGCTCCTTGGAAGCATTTGGGAAGGAAGGAGGATGTGCCAGGTGGGATTCTTGGGTTCTCCCTGAATCCTGCACGTTGGGGTGAGTTTGCTGCAGGTGGAGTTCTGTGAGCATGGAGAGAGGGAAGGATTAGCTGACAAAGAGTAACAACACTCAGAAAACCTTCTGGAATGTCCTGGAAGGTTTCTTTCACCAACTCCTAAAGTTTTCCAGCTTTAAAGAGAAGCTGTGGCTGTCCCTGGATCCCTGGCAGTGCCCAAGGCCAGGCTGGACAGGGCTTGGAGCAGCCTGGGACAGTGGGAGGTGTCCCTGCCCATGGTGGAGGTGGAACTGGATGAGCTTTAAGGTCCTTCCAAACCATTCTGGGATTCTACAGTCCTGGGATTTAATTTCTTATATTGGATTTTTTGCTTTTATTTTCTTATTCATTTTATTTTCTTATATCATCCTTTGGGATGCTGAACCTGGGTTCCTCTGCTGGGAGGGCATTTATTGTCACCTTGGGAGCTTTGCCATTTGGTGAGGCCACCTTTAAGAGTTTGGGTACACTGGCTCAAACCTTGTTGGAGAGCTGGGATGGGTGATTTGGGATCAGCTGGCAAAACCTGCCCTTTTTAAACCTGAGGGACTCATTTCTCCTCCCAGAGCTGCTCAAGGCTCGGTGATTATTCCTTTTCCTGAGGAAGAAAGGTGGAATGCTGCTGGATTCTGCTGGTCCTCACTGCACTTGGCTCTTTGGATCCATTTCTGGTTCTTTGAATCCATTTGCTTTTTCAAGGGATCATAGCAAAGAGAAGTTTGTTTTTCTAAGTGGGAAGTGCCTCATGTTACTTTTCCATTTCCAGAGAGTCTGCGTGGAAGCAGAAATGGTTTAATGAAAGTTTTATGATCAAAGTAACAACAGGATTTGGCCCATTTTCCAGGAAATTACAGCATGCCTGCGCTCACTGTTATCCACTTAATTGATAAATTGAGGCATCTGTTGAGGCAAAAAAAAAAAAAGGGAAAAGAATCTTCAAGGAAAACTGCAGAGGAGCCTGAAGAGAAAAGCAGGAACTGCCTGGAGGATGCTGCCCTTCCCTGGCCCTCAAGGCAGGAGCTGATTTCAGGCTCCCAGGCTGCTCCAGGTTCCACAGCTTGAGCCAGAGCCTGGAGCTTGGGAGAAATCTGGGAATCCCTCAGCTCTGCAGGAAGGGAGAGGGACCTTTTTTGGGGCAGAAAGTCCCCAGTCTGCCAGCCTGTGTCTGCTGGGAAATGGATCAAGCCAGGCTGATCTGATAAAAAGGAATTAATTCCATTTCCAGGGTTGCTTGTGATACATGAGCCACTTCCAGCATGGTGTGGGAGGCAGGGCCAGGGAGGAAGTTTTATTGCTGAGACATTTATTCCCAGAGGAGGAGGCTTGGAAATGTTTCCAGGGTGTTGGAAGCACCCCAGAGGAAGAAACCCAAGCACCCAGCACAGACCAGGAGCTCAGGGGTGCCCTCAACCCCCCACCCTCAGAGAAAAGCGGGAATTAATGTCTTTGGAAAGGAAAAATCTGGCTTTTTGTGGGAGGGGGATGATTGCAGTTTTCTCCTGTTCTGTACCCATTGGGATTGAGGTGCTCCCACCCACTCCTTGCTGTCCTGCTGGGATAGGGGAAGGAGCAGGGGATGGGCATCACATTCCAAACCTCTCTGTGTCCCAGAGGAATCATCTTCCCCTGATGGGAAAAGACCTCCATGACATGGAGCAACCCTGGTTCCTGGCTGGAGGAACCCCAGGGCTGTGCCCCCCGTGCCCTGCAGGGCTGGGAGTCAGCGAGGATGCAGAAAGACCCAAAGGGATGAACCCAGATCCGATGAGCACCCAGGCTCTGGAGCTGGGAATGTCTGCTGCCAAAGCCTGGGCTGGATTCTGTTTGGTGAAACCCTGGAGAGGGAAAGCAGAGAGGGAAAGCAGAGGGAAACCCCTCTGGTTTGGGCCAGCTTTGGTCCCTTGGGAAGTCTGCTGATCCCTCTGCTCCTCTGCTGGCTCCTCTGCCCCTCAGCAAGCCCCAGGTGCTCCTGCAGACAGCCCTGGGAGGGATGGGAAACCACGGGAAGGGTCCCAAAAATCTCCCTGCAGGCTGGCAGCACCCTGGGAGCTCAGCCCTCGCTTTTCCTGCCCTTCCAGGAGGGAATTCCTGCCCTCCCAGGAGGGATTTCTGCCTTCCTCCTCTCACCATCCTCACCCCAGTCCTGCCCTTGCCCTTCCACCCCACAGCCCAAGGCAGGGGAACCCAGCAGAAAATTCCAGACTGGTTTGGGTTGGAGGGGACCTCAAATCCCATCTCATCCCCCCCCTGCCATGGCAGGGACCCCTCCCACTGGCCCAGGCTGCTCCCAGCCCCAATGTCCAGCCTGGCCTTGGGCACTGCCAGGGATCCAGGGGCAGCCACAGCTGCTCTGGGCACCCTGTGCCAGGGCCTGCCCACCCTCCCAGGGAACAATTCCTTCCCAATCTCCCATCCATCCCTGCCCTGGGGCACTGGGAAGCCATTCCCTGTGTCCTGTCCCTCCATGCCTTGTCCCCAGTCCCTCTCCAGCTCTCCTGGAGCCCCCTGCAAATACCTGGATTAATTTCCTAAACCTCCTGCAGTGCTTTCAGTGGGTTTATGCACCATTCCCACTTTCATTCCCATTTATTTGGAGGAGCAAGCAGAGTTTTGGACAGCTCTGGAATGAGTGACTCTGCTGTCCCTGGGGGATGTGCAAGAACCAAACACATTTTCTCCTGGGGAGAGTGGTTTTGCTGTGGTTTTGCTGTGCTTGCCCTCCTCCCCTGAGCTCATTTACAGCTGCTCTGGGGCTGGAATAACAACAATAAAACCAGCAATGGAATCATTAAGTGGACAAATGAAAGTAAAATAGGAATGAATAATTCCAGGCCAGGGCTGTGTCTCAGTGAGCGAATGCAGAGCTCTAGGAGAGGCCCAGGCTGGCGTGGGCACTGCCCTGGTTCAGTTTAGGCTGGGCTTAGAGGCTGGTTTATCAGCAGAGCTTGTTAACAGGGCTGGGAAGCTGAGCTCTGCCTGGGGCTCGGGGTGTCTGGGGTGGCCTCTCTGTCATCCTGACTGCAGTGGGATGAGCCAGGATCCTTCCCTCCCAGCAGCACTGACCTGAGATTCATTTTTTTGTGCATTCCATGCCTTTATACAGCTCCGTGGCTACAAAAAAATGGGAATTTTGGCTTAAAATGACCAATTTCCTGCAGCTCCACTGGGTGTCCTTTTCAACAAGAGGAGAAAATGAGGGTGAAATCTGAATTTTTGAGCTGGAGGGGTGGAACACCAGGGGGCTGTGGTGTCTGTGGGGGCACCAGGAGGTGCCACCCCACAGGGCAGGACAAACATGTGTCCCATCCCTGCAGAGCCAGGGGTGGAGGAGTTGGGAACGGTGCCAAAACTCCCAGGGGTCAATCCCTCCAACACCAAGGGGAAAAGAGAGGCAGCAGGAGAGGAATAATTTGCTGTCTGTGCCATGGGAAGAGTTTTTCCTTAGCTGCTGCCACAGATACTCTGCTGAATGTCTTCTTGGCCATCGCTGTGGACAACCTGGCCAACGCCCAGGAGCTGACCAAGGTGGGTGGGAGATTCCTGTGTCCATTGGCATTGCCTCTGTTTAGGGCAAAAACAGAATAAAATTCCAAAAGATTCCATCCAAAAATTCTCTCAGGCACATGCCTGGAGAATGAGGGGTTTGCCTCTGAGTAAATACAATCATGCAAACCCCAAAATTATCCTGGAGATACAAGGAGGTTACCCAGGAGTTCAGTTGATCCCAGGAGAATTTCCTGACATTTCTGCTGTAAAATTAATTGAGATCAGTGCTGGATGTGATGTGGGGAAAACCAGGAGCACTTGGAATTGCCTCTGTTTGGGGCAGACAGAAATTTTTTGTGGTAACATTTGTGCTGGATTGGGATGGGAAGAGTTCATTTTCTCCCCAGGAGCTGCTGTGGGATTTGTGTTGGGAGCACTCAGGGCTGTTTGGTTATTGCTGAGCAGAACAGGATCCTGGATCCCACAGAGTCCAGGGGGGAAAGCTGGGGGGGAATGAGGATTTGGGATGTGGGACAGCCAAGGGATATTCCACATATTCTGAGTGCCAACCTTTGTCTGTCCCAGTCCTGCTCCACCAGGGCTCTGCTGTCCCGGGGATGGCAAAACCTGGGATGGGAAATGTTAATTCCTTCCTCTGCTCATCCCCATGGCTTTTTCTTTCCCAATTAAGCTGAATTTACCCCAATCCATGAGCACTTTGCTCACCCCACCAGGGTGACAGGAGAGGTGCTTGGGGCTGGGATTAAACCAGACACTCTTGATCTGCAACAAGCTCCCAACCCTTTGAGAAATTTACTGGAAATATTGACTTTGTGTAACTGCCCAGCAGCTCTTTTATTCAGGCCTGGTTATAGACTTGCAAATATTTGCAAAGGGGAATAAAAAAGGAAAAATTTATACCATAATGATTTTTTAAATCAATTTTCCATGTTTTTTTTTTTTAATTTTCCCTGCTGAAGGAGAAAAGGAGAAAGTTTCCCAGTGAGTTCAGTTGAAGCAATACCACCAAGGGCAGAGCCAGGAGCTGTTTATGCAGATGGCATTCAGGGTGGATAAATCTCTATAATTTCTTCTTCCAAAGCTGCTTTCATTGTTTTAATCATGGCTCCTTCCAGCATCACCCTGGGAGAGCAGAGGCAGACCTGAGGCATTCCATAAAGTTTGACAGAGGAACCTGGGACTGCTCTCAGTTTGGTTTTCCCTGGATTTGTGAGGTGCTGGCATTGCCATCAGAGCTCTCTCCTCACCCTGCCGTGACTTGACTTTATTTTGGTTTAAAAATTCCAGGGAAATTGATTCTTGATGACCTCTGAAGGGGAACCAGGCTGGGTTTTTTTTTGGGATGTCGATGTTTAAGATGCTGTATTTTGGATTTTAGTGGTGCTTTTCATGCTGGGTAGGGAGAGAGGAGCCTTAGTTACACTCTGCAGGCACAGAGGTTAAAAATCCCGGTGATCCAGGGATATGCAGGAAGCAGGAACACAGCCCTGCTTTGCTCTACAAACTATATTTAATCCAGTTCAATTTTTAATTCATTTTGAATTCATTTTGTTTGCTGAGGGCTCAGGGATCTGAGGTGGGTGGGAATATCTGGAGAGAAACTGATGGGGGCAGGACCAGTCCCAAACTCATCGTTTTTTGTTGTTGTTTCAGTGAAGTCTCCTCAGCAGGAGGTCAGGGCAGATTTAGGAGCCTGTCCCTGCATTTCAGCAGATGTTGGCTTTAGAGGATTTATCACCCAGAGCTCTGGGATAAATGGGGGATTGTCCCACCTGGAATTGTCACATTCCTGCTCAGCTCCCTCCCTGCTCCATCAGAGTCTCCTCATTGTGCTGAGAGGAGAGGCAGGAGAGTCAGGACAGCTTTGTGAGGGTAAAAAACCTTCTTGAGGAAACCTTGAGCAAACCTTTCTCACCTCAGCTCAATGCCTGAAATGGCTCCCTAGAAACAGAGAGCAGGCCGGAATAAAGGAATCAAGCAGGGATTGATTGGAAAGGCCTTCAGAGGAAGCATCTGGGCTCCAGAGGNTTGCACCAAACCTGGGGCTCCTCCTGAGAAAATCTGCCCTGAATTAAAACCCTGGTGTCCTCTCAGCCTGTCCGTGACAGCCTTGGGCCCTGGAGAGCTCTGCTCATTGTGATTCCCTGATTGATTCCCTGATTGATTCCTTGAATTATTCCCTGATTTCTCTCCCTTCTGTGCCCCAGGACGAGGAGGAGATGGAGGAAGCCACCAACCAGAAGCTGGCCCTGCAGAAGGCCAAGGAAGTGGCTGAAGTGAGCCCCATGTCCGCAGCCAACATCTCCATAGCTGCGTAAGCACCCTCTGATTCCTTGGGACATAAATCCCCATTTTCTGTCTGTCTGTCCTGCTGGAGCACCCCAGGGGTCTGGGAGCCCTTCTGCACCACCTCTGGCACTCACAGGCCAAACACTTGAGTGCTGAGCCCTTCATTAGGGGTTTAATTAAGGATTGCTTTCAGTTGGGTCCTCTCGGTAATGCCTCACCTTTGGATAATTGTATTTTAGAAGGATTTTTGTTTTTTTTTTTAAGCTGTCCCGGGATAGATTTCACCAGGTGAAGTGGTTTTTATTGAGGGGAGGTGTGTGTGCACAGAATGAACTGGTTTTTAATGATTTTGAGTATTCAAGTGCAAAAACATTCTTTGAAAGAGCTGAAAAATGTGCTTGGATTCTCTTTCCTTGCTGTTTGAAGGAGCTGGGTTAATAAAATCAGGTCTGTGAACTGGTTTGGGGGTGGGAACAATCCCTTGGAATTTTCAGATGTCTGGATGAGAACGAGCACAGGATCTGTGATACCAAAAATCCTTGGAAAGCTTTGCCTTGGGGACAACTTTTCCTGGATCCTGGAGGTGCAAAATTGAGGTGTAAGGCGAAACATTTGTCCAGGTGCCTTCTTTTGAGACATCCCTGGAAATATCTGAGTATTGGAGCACCCTGGGATCGTGGAAGGTGTCCCTGCAGAGGTTGGGATGGAATGGGACTTAAGGTTCCTTCCAACCCAACCCATTCCATGATTCTTTGCTGAAAAGGTTCCTTGAACTCTTCTGGAATTTCAACACCACCACCAAAATTCCTGCATTTTACTGGGAGCTGCTGATGTTTTCCAGACCCTTTTTACAGGGGGAGACCTCTTAAAAAAAAAGAAATTTCCTGCTCAATTTTACTGCAAAAAGCACAAACTGCAGCCAGATCCCTGCTTGTTCCTTCGGTGGAAATCTCCTTTTTCTGGGAGTTTAATCCACTTTAGCAAAGACAAAAGGCCAAGTGGAGCCAGTTTGTACCATGTGAAGGAAAAGAATATTATTAATTTGAATATTTTATTCTTCTTACCGTTTTATTTTGTCATTACTGCTGTAATCAGTTCCTATTTATGCTCTGGCTGTTTGATGGTTTTAAATACCATTTTTTCCTTACAATTATTTTCTGGCCAGCCTTGAAAAGAAGTCAAATGAGGATAATTGCTTTTGCTCTGATGAATTTCTTGGTTCTGGTGTTTTAAAATGCAAGATGATGATGGTGCTTATTCGCTTCTGTTTCAATCAAAGCATTTTGCATTTGGGGAAGATTTCTTAGAAATCAGCAGAAAAAAAACCTCAACTCACTTCCATGGAGCTGAGGTTGAAATTGCTTAAAATCACCTTTTCCCAAGATTTTTCACCAGGCTCTCAAAAGCACAGGGAGAGTTTTGTGACAACGATTCAAAGTGAGGGCAAAATCGTGGATTTTTGGTTATTTTGCCTCAAATTGAGTCTGCCCTGCCCCTTTTGTGTGCAAATTCCTGTGAGCAGGGTGGGAAGTGGATGATTTCCTCACCTCCTCACACACTGTGAGCTCCCAGGGCCACTCCCAAGGCTCCCGGGGCTTTGCTTTGGGGGAAAAAAGCAGCATTTAGGTGCCAAGGTTGATGCCCAAGGGGATGATGCTCTGGAGGAAAAGGCAAGGGAGGATTTGGATGTTTTGGGGAGATGGGAAGAGGGATCTGGATGGATTGGTGGCTCCTGATCCGTGAGATTTAATGAGCCCATGTCCAAGCAGTTTGTTTTATAAATCAATCCCAGAATATTCCGAGTTAGGAGGGACCTAAAGGATCAAGTCCAGCTCTCGAGTGTG
>VZTN01028473.1:4429-37067 GCA_013400515.1 Erpornis zantholeuca
AGGAAAGGCCGTCTAGTCATCAGCACAATTTGCAGCTCTAAGAATGGAAAAAGAAGGGTGGGTTGTACTGCTGGAGGAATACATTATCAATCAAAGCAAGGTCAAATCCAGGACACTTTCTGGGGAAAGTATGGAGAAAATGCTCCTGCCTCAAGTTTGCCACCTCCTTCACTCATGAAATCTTATATTAAAATCTTTATTTTTAGTTGATCCATTCCTTCCAGGATGGAAGACTGAGAGATTGAAGATCAGCCCAAAGGTAACACCTAGCACCGTAAGAAATATGGATTTTAGGGTGTCCATTGCCCAGCCTGAATGGTACTGGAGAAGGGGAAGAAACATTTTTAAGCCTATTTTTAAATCTGTTAAACTAAACCAGTTAGAAAATTAGCCTACTTCCATGCCACATAGAAAAGCCTTGGAGAATCTTTGAGGCTTGTCTGGGGTGGAAAGAAAAGTGATTGCTGTTCCTTTGTAACCTAGATATATAACTACATCAGTGATTGAAGACACAGTCTGCCTTCGTTTGCAGTGCAGGACAGGAAACTCTGATTGTAACTTGAAGGAAACATGAATGCACAGTAAGGGAGAATGGTTGAACAGATTTTTATCAGGAGTCAGGAGATAGCAACTTCACTTAGTGAAGAAAGGCAAGAGAGAATAAATCAAACTGTCTTAGTAAGAATATTTTGCTTGATGTATCGAAAGAAGTTACCTGCTTGCTAGTACATGTTAGATTTCTAAAGATAGGCACCTACATATTCAGCTCACTGGCATCCCCTTAGCCTCCTGACAGCTAGGAGGGCAAGGAGATGGATTAGTGAAGTTTGATTGTAAAGAGCAATGGAGAGTAAATATATGTATGCTGATGAATTGAACCCATTAACAAAGTCCCACAAGGTAAAGAAGAGGGTTGAACTGAGGAAAAGGGAAGAGTAACAACAAGAAAAAGAGTACATTGTACAGAAAATTTAGAACCATGACCTATGTCTCAGGCATCTAATACACTGCAGTTATTCAATATGCAGTTTGCTTCAGGCTCAGATACTATTGGGCAAAACGTGAAGTAAATAGCAGCCAGACAAAAAGAAAATCACATAGATTAAGGGCCAATAGATCGTTATTGAAGTGACCCTGCACTGTACTTGGGTACAAAATACATTTAGAGTGATCTATACTGTGTATATAACATTACATTATACATGTGCACTCAGGATTATCAAGGCTGGGAAAATTAGGTCCTGTGTCCAGAACTTGTTTTTTAAAACTCTTTTCTTCTGAGAAAAACAAGCCAATTACTCTTGCATAATAGCACCAAAATCCTCTATCCACTGGCTAAAATTACACAAATAGGAAGCTTGACCAGCTGTGAGCCACTCAGTATATCTTACTATGCCAATGACAGAATCATATAATTATTTGGGTTGGAAAGAAGCTGAAATATCATCTAGTTCATCTGCCCTCTCATGGGCATGGACATCTTTCCTTAGGTCAGTTTGCTTAATGCTCTGCCAAACCTGACATTGAACACTTCCAAGGATGGGTCATCTACAGGTTCTCTGGGCAACCAGTGTCTGACTGCCCTCATAATAAAAATATGCTTCTTAAAGGATCCTTCCTGCAATCTACTCTTTTATGTTCAAAACTCTCCCCCTATTCTGTCTGAAGACCACATTCTACAGGCTGTGGTCTTCCTCCCTCTCCCTTGTAAGTCCCCCCTAAGTATTGAAAGGCTGCTCAAAGATCTGCCTTCATCTTTCTGTTCTCCAGGCTAAGCAGCTCTGCAGCTCTCTGAGGTTTTCTTCATAGGAAGGATATTCCAGCCCTCTGATCATTTTTGCAGCTCTCCTCTGGACCTGTTCTAGTGGGTCCATGTCTCTTTTGGACTGTGGACCCCAGAGCTGGATGAAATACTCCAGGTGGGTTCTCATGAGAGCAAAGCAGATAGTGAGAACCATCTCCCTCAAACTGTCAAACACACATCTTTTTATGCAGCCCAGGATATTGGCTTCCTGGGCTACAAGGAGACAATGCCAACTAAAGCTCCCAAGTCCTCTGTAGGGATGTTCTCAATCCATTCATAACCCAGTCTGCACCGGATAGAGAGGATTGCCTCAACCCAGTGCAACACCTTGAACTTGGTCTTGTTGAAATTCATGATGTTCACATGGGCACTCCACATGCCTCTCAAGGTGCCTCTGCATGGCATCCTGACCTCAGCATCACTCAGCCTGATCCATAGATTTGTTGAGGGTGCACTGCATCCCACTATTTATGTAATTGATGAGGATAATAAACAATACTGATCCTGGTACGGNAGTGTCTGACTGCCCTCATAATAAAAATATGCTTCTTAAAGGATCCTTCCTGCAATCTACTCTTTTATGTTCAAAACTCTCCCCCTATTCTGTCTGAAGACCACATTCTACAGGCTGTGGTCTTCCTCCCTCTCCCTTGTAAGTCCCCCCTAAGTATTGAAAGGCTGCTCAAAGATCTGCCTTCATCTTTCTGTTCTCCAGGCTAAGCAGCTCTGCAGCTCTCTGAGGTTTTCTTCATAGGAAGGATATTCCAGCCCTCTGATCATTTTTGCAGCTCTCCTCTGGACCTGTTCTAGTGGGTCCATGTCTCTTTTGGACTGTGGACCCCAGAGCTGGATGAAATACTCCAGGTGGGTTCTCATGAGAGCAAAGCAGATAGTGAGAACCATCTCCCTCAAACTGTCAAACACACATCTTTTTATGCAGCCCAGGATATTGGCTTCCTGGGCTACAAGGAGACAATGCCAACTAAAGCTCCCAAGTCCTCTGTAGGGATGTTCTCAATCCATTCATAACCCAGTCTGCACCGGATAGAGAGGATTGCCTCAACCCAGTGCAACACCTTGAACTTGGTCTTGTTGAAATTCATGATGTTCACATGGGCACTCCACATGCCTCTCAAGGTGCCTCTGCATGGCATCCTGACCTCAGCATCACTCAGCCTGATCCATAGATTTGTTGAGGGTGCACTGCATCCCACTATTTATGTAATTGATGAGGATAATAAACAATACTGATCCTGGTACGGACCCTTGAGGGACACCACTTACAAGCCATTTCCATTTGCACATTGAGCCATTGACTAACTGTGGACGTGGCAATCCAGCTAGTTCCTTATCCACAGTGAGCCTTTGACTAATTCTATGGATGTGGCACACAGTTAGTCAAAGGCTTAATATGCAAATCCACGTTGTTCCTTATTCACATCAAGCCTATCTCCCCACAATTAAGAGGCAAAAAATGTTTTGTAGAATACTGTCAAATACCTTACAGAAGTCCAGGACGATGACGTCAGTTGCCCTTCTCTTGTCTGGTAATGCAGTCAGTCCAACATTTGTGAAGGAACAGTTTTCACTTGGTGACGCTACATTGCGGATCTTTAATCTCTGCCCTACCTGCCATATGCTTCAGCACAGCTTCCAGTATTATTCTTTCAATTATCTTAGCAGTTACTGAGGTCAGGCTGGTGGGTAGTTCCCAAAGACCTTCATTTTACTTTTTTTAAAAAAATGAAATTATCTTTTCTTTAGTTGCTGGGAAATTCATCAGACTGTCTTAACTTTTCTAGTGTGATGGAGTGAGGTTTGGCAACTATGACTATTCCAACTAACAAAATAAACTGTCCATGTTACTTATGAGAGGCCTATCAGTCCTAGCATTAATTTTGGATAAGCAATTAATGAGTTCCAAATAGCGGTACTAACAATTTTCATATTTTCTGTTGCTACCAATATCTACTTGGAAGTCATTTCTGCCAGTGACAATGGAAAGATTAAGATTTCTGGCTTGCTTAAAGTGTACCTAACGTGCTTTAGATTAACAACCTCTGCTTCAACCAGATGAAGCCAAGTAAGATGGATGATGGGTTTCAGTCCTAGTCTGGGCTCCGGCAGCCCTCATGAGCCTGCAGTGGCCTGAGGATTTGTTTCTGCCTCCTACGCTGCAGTAGACAGAGCCACCATAGAGGTTTCCGTGGAGTATGCGTGGTCCTTCAGCAGGACCTTCTCTGAGAGCCAGAGAGCAGATGCCATGCCAGTTCACGAAGGTCTATGCCCACACACAGTGTGGGAGACCTTACTTAGGAGATTATTCTCCACCTGCTCCTTCAACAATTTTTAAGCAGGCGTGCCAACTAGTATGACCTTGAACAACATCTGGAATTGTAATGCAATTGGCAATGTGTGGAGCTACTTGCTTTCACATGGTAAACAGTTTCAGCAGTTCTTTGCTGCAGTGCTTACTGAAATATAAGGATATATAAGAAATATCTTTCATTCTCTAAGTTTGACCAACTTTCTTAAAAGATCTCTAAATAGTTTTATGCATGCCATATCACTGCCTAGCACATAACAGTCAGTCACTATAATAATACTAACCATGAAAAATTCTCTTGGTATTACAACATTGTGTAAAATTCTGTAGGACATAGTCCTTTGTTTTCTTGGTTGACACCACTGAAATTCTCTGTACCATGCATTCTCCATGTATCTCAACTGTTCTGGATATGGAGACTTCTCCGTTAGAAACAAAATCCACACCAATAGACACACCCCACACACACCCAAACACAAAAAGTCACACATGTGTGTATACACACACACAGACAGAAGAAAGGAAAAAGGTAGGAATGATTGCATTACTTTTTTTTTTTTTTCATTTATAAAAATGATTGTTTTATGTCAATGGACTCTAAGCTTCTTCCCACTTCTCCATGATCCCTTCATGAATCAAAGGAACAATACAAAGCAGACAGCACAATAACACCACAGTCCATTGGCAGCCTTTGGTACTTAGCAGCCTTTTTGTCAGAGAAGGACAGTTTGCCCAGGAATGTACTGATGTCTCCTCTTTTTGAACACCTTCATGAGCTCTTTTCAGTCTATAGCATCAAGCCTGAGTGATCTGTCTTCACTCTTGGTGCTTCTCATAGTTTAATACCAGCCTACTGATATGAGATATGCAGTTGGGTAGATCATATTTCATCCAGGCTGGTCCATGACTAGCTGCTATATTTTGAAAAAAATATTCTCCTTCTTTTTTACCCATACTTTTCATTGAGGCCAAAACTTTCCCAAAAACATCCATAATACTACTTCCTTATCATATTTAATTTGTGCTCAACATCATGTATTTGAAATTAGCTTATTTTTTCCTACCCATTAGAAGAAAACAAACCCACAAAACACTGTGCTGCAGATGTACTGCCACTGTTGCCATTCATCCTTATTGTGTCATTGCTTCCTTTTATTCTTTCATCTGCCTGTATCCAGTTGGTGTATTGTAAGTCTTTTGAGGCAAGAACCAGCATTTTGCTTCCTGTCTGGGCAGTATCTGGAAGAGTAAGGCTTCAGTCTCTAATAGGTGAGTAATACAAATAAGCAAATAAAGAACAACAATTAAAGAGCCGCGAAGATTCCTTTTTCAAGTTGGCATACCTCTTGTATGGGTAGTGCGTGAGTAATGACAATAAAAAAGAGAAAAATGTCAGCAAAATAATTTCTTTTTTCTTTTACTTTTTTCTTATGGTAAGCATTTCATGTTTGGCTACTCTTCCTTTCTGAGGCGCTCTCTGCAGCCCCAGGAGGGTGAGAGTACTGTGGAAAGATGACTTGGTATACATGGACACAACTGATGTTTTGCATAGGAAAATGCAGCTTTAACACACTTTTTTAGAAGACAACTGAAGTAGACAGAAAACACTATTTTTATATCTTGTCTAAATCACCTCCTTCAGGATATCAAAGATATACAAATAATTGCTGAGTCTGGAAGTAGGGAAGAGCAATTTCTGCTACCAGGATTATAAGGAGCTTTAAGAATTCATTTCCTTTCACAATTTTCTAACCATGAATTAATTAGCTATATATGGTAATTTCACTTTCTTAATCATTGTCAATATTTGGAAGCTCCTTTTATAGATTTGTGATTAACTTTAATTGTAAACTAATTACACTGTTCATAGTAATAGAGGATCTTGTGGGTTGACAGAGAATCTATAAATGATGCCCAGGAGACAGCAACAGATTGAATACATTCCACTCTTGTCATCTCCATTTACTAACCAAGAAAGCCTCAGGACACCTAGTGCTCGATCTTGGGAGCTATTTTTGCTTCCATTAAAAAACTGGAAAGAATTTCAGCTGCCAGCTGAAACGACATAGGTGAACTTTCCGCTTCCTTCAAGTTTAAGGAAGGTGATAAGAAAGAAAAAATGGAACACAATGACAGACAGCAGTAGCTCAAATGAATTGCTTCTTTATGTGGTGGAAAATGGATTCAGTGCAGCTGTCTGAAAAAAAGTCTTCATTCCTCATGCCTATTTCCTAAGAAAATAAAGCTGAAGATTCAGAAGAACTGGGGGATAACAAAGCACCCACCCTAGCAGAAGTGGGATTCAGTCATAGTTTCTGCATTATTTTCTATTTTTTCCCTTGTTTCATCGCTTATTTTATCTGTTGATACACTCCCTTTTCTTTTTTTGGAAATATTTCCATCTACTGCTGATCACTCTTCATTTCCCCAGAAAGCTTTGCTATCACTAAAACTTATATTCTGCTTCATGTTTCAATTATATTAACTGTAAAGATCAGAGTTTTTTCCTGCTTTCATTGCATCAGAATACAAAATCTTTGCTCTGCAGCAGTGCACAGCTTGCCATTTTGTGCTGTTTAAAAAGTACAGATTGTGTGAGTACAGTTTTCCCCAAGCTAAAACTAGGCAGTAGATGGTCAAAGGGCAGAGTGAGCAAGAACAGTAAAAATTCATCATTGGTAGGGGATGACTCAAAATATGTCCAGTATGTTCCTAAGAAGCTCACAGAAAGCCTTGAAGTGACTAGATAATAGGAATGGACCAGGTGTAATAACAACTTTCAAGGACTAGCATGCACAGACACTTAGATACTGACAGAGAATATAAGGAAATTGAAGAACTGAAAGTTATGTCCAGAATTCTGGAAAAAAAGGGTACAGTCAGAATGAAACATATGAGCAGACACATGCAGAGTTCTAGTTTCCATAGCCAGCCTCATAAATCACATGATTCCCACAGGATAAACTCCAAGAGTGTGCAGTGACAGAGTTGGATGCAATGCACACTAAAGCCAGGTTAAAATGAAAACAGCAAGTTAAAAGCACTTAAGAGTGTTTCTGATATAGCTGACCCCGGTCCAGAGATGTAGCAGGATTCCATCTCTGTGCATCTTACTTGCCGTGGTTAGATTAGGGTTCTGCCTTGGAAAAAAGGTTAAAAGCAAAGGGTACATATATTGTAGTGGTTGTTTTCAACCTGGCACTTCCTGTGAGATGTGAGAGGATCCCCCTTTCCTAATGGACTGATCACACTGAGATTTTGACACTTGGTTCATTGCTATGGGATAAAGAACAAATACCTTTCTTTT
This sequence comes from Erpornis zantholeuca, assembly GCA_013400515.1. Lineage (NCBI taxonomy): Eukaryota > Metazoa > Chordata > Aves > Passeriformes > Timaliidae > Erpornis > Erpornis zantholeuca. Next base: position 11,867 of record VZTN01028473.1, read on the forward strand.
ACTTGATAGGGAAAAATGTGGAAAGTCTTGTATTGCCAGTTCTGTTCACATTTAAGTCAGCACAGATATATCTGATTAATGTTATTCCTTTTTTCTGTACTTTGATCACCAGAAAAACAGTTTCTTTGTTTGAGGTTTATTGTTTTGTCCTCTTCAAAAAAGCAAGCAGATACTGCTTATTAGTTACATTTAATTTAGATTAGTACTACCTCTTTCTTTTCTCCAGATGTCAAGATAAGCAGATAAATCTGTTTTAAGGAAGACAAAAAGTTGTAGTGCCAGAAGACTCTAGTTCAAGCATGGGGAAACTGCTTGAATGAGTCTGAGAAAAAGAGTAGACTTTAAACAATTTCAGTTCAAATGATTCAATTCTTTGAATGGGTCTAATAGTCATGTTTGTTAAGACTGTGGAACTGCACCCTCCCAGGATATCATTGAACATCTCAGCCCAACTGATGTACTCCCTTCATCTCACTCCAGTGTTTCATCTGATGAGACCATGAGACAGACTCCAAGATAAGGACAGTATGAACTTTTCACTCACTAGGGCAAATCTGAACACGAGACTCATCCTTCACACTCTGCCTGGCAGATTTCTCTGTTGTAACTATGTCCTATCAGTAGGTGTATTGGTACATGTTTTGGATTCCCTAGCTACAGGTAAGTAGGCTATTATCACTGTCACAGCTGCCTGAAAGTAAAACAACTATTGACCACTCCAGAAAATATTCAAATGTCACCAGAGTAGAAAGACCTGGATGAAAGGAAGCAGAGAAAAAAAGATGGGCTTTTCTCTGAGAAAAGACCTCTATGTATATTTACTTTCACAAAAGAGAGTAATACAGTGGAAATAAAAAATAACTGTAACGAGAGCAGTCCTGGATTTTTCATCTGTCTCTTCAACAGCCTTCTGATGTCTAAAATAGATCAACTTTTAAAAAGCTGTTATAGCTATAGATACCCCAGATTTTATCACAGAGGAATTTGGGGTAGAGGACCTGCAATATCTCAGTGGTATAAAATCTAAAATTTATTCTCTAAGTGGAATCAGAATTTTTTCTCCCACTAAGACACACACAAATGCATAGAGTCATAGAATAAATTACACTGGAAAAGACCTCTAAGATCATCAATCCAACTATTAGCCTAACACTGCCAAGATGACCACTAAACTAGATCCCTAAGCACCATATCTATGGGTCTCTTAAATACCCCAACAGAAGGTGACTCAACCACTTCCCTGCGCAGCCTGGTCCAATGCCTGACCACCCCTTCAGTGAATAAATTTTTCCTAATGCCCAATCTGGACATCCCCTGATGCAACTTGAAGCCATTACCTTTTCTCCTATGATACTTGGGAGGAAACAAAGTCCTAGTTAGCTAAAATCTCCTTTCAGATAGTTACAGAGAGTTAAAAGGTCCCTTAGCAGCTTCATTTTCTCCAGGCTAAACAACCCCAGCTTCCTCAGCTACTCCTCTGGAGACTTGTCCCCCAGACCTTTCAACAGCTCTGTTGACTTTCTCAGGACTTGCTCCAGCACCTTACCATTTTTCCCTTAGTGAAAGTCACAAAACTGGTCACAGGATTCAAGGTGTAGCCTCACCAGGGCCGAGTACAGGGACAAAGTCTCTGTCCTGGTCCTGCTGGCCACACTGTTGCTGCTACAGGCCAGCATGCCATTAGCCTTCTTGGTCACCTGGGCATACCCTGGCTCATGTTCAGCTGCTGTCACCAGTACCCCCGGGTCCTTTTCCTGTGGGCAGCTTTGCAGCCACTCTGCCCCAGGCTGTTGTGACCCAAGGGCACAACCAAATATTTTCTTTTGTCAGACCTCACACCATTGGTGTTAACCTATTTATCCAAGCTGTCCAGATCCCTCCAGATCAACACTCCTGCCCAATGTGGTGCTGTCTGTGAATTTACTGAGGATGCACTTAATCCACTCATAGAGATCATCAATAACGATATTAAGCAGAACTGAGCCCAGTAAGAGCACCACTGGTGACCAGCAACTCCGTCTGCCACCACTCTCTGGGCACGACCATACAGCCAGGTTTTCACCCTGTGAACAGTGTGCCTACCCCAGCCATGACCAGACAGTTTCTCCAGAGGGAGGTTGTGGTAAAGTGTCAAAGGTTTTAATGAGTTATAGACACACAAACTCCACAGCTTTCTCTTGTCCATTAAGTGTGTCACCCTGTGTACTAGTTTGAAATCAAACCAGTGGGAGATCACAAGTCAGAATTATAATTTAATGGAAGAAAATTAAAAGAAAGAAATGAATAAATGCAGTAATACAAGGATACTGACAAAGTCAGAAATACAACCTGACACTCTAATGGTGGAGGCAATCCAAGCGAAGCAGTTCTGTTGACGCGGGGATCCTGTAGAAAGAAAGGTCTAGAAGTCCGGCAGTAGCTCTTTTCCTCTGGGAGTCCTGTAGGCAAGCGCTAGTGTGGTGTTCAGGATTTCAGCTTATATCCATGATGGAATACTTGGTTCCTCCCTCTGGGCGGAGCATCTCACAATGGGATGGTGAGTCATTGAGATAAGGCACTGATGGGCCATTAACAGGAGGTAGTCCAGGGGGAGTTATCTCTGAGTCATGGGACCAGGCATTGATGGCCCATTAACAGCAGATAGTACAGGGGGAGTAGGCAAGGAAAACACTGCTCCACCTGGTTCCAACAGCTCATGAAGATGGTAACAGAATATACTTCAACCCAGGACACGCTGTCAGAGAAGGGGATCAGGCTGATCAAGCAGGCCTTGCCTTTCACAAACCAGAGCCTGGCTGGCTCTGACGCTCCTGGGTTGTCCTGCACTTGCCATGTGATGGCACTCAGGATGCTCTGCTCCATGACCTTCTTCAGTACAGAGAAACAGGTCTGCAGTTCCCCAATCCTCCTTCTGGCCCTTCTTGTAGATGGGTGTCACATTTGCCAGCTTCCAGTCACCTGAAACCTTTCCAATTAGCCAGGACTGCTTCTAAAAGATGCAAAGTGGTTCAGCAAGGATTTCCACCAGCTCCCTCAGTACCCTTAGATGTAACCCACCCAGCCCCATAGACTTGTGGGTATCTAAGGGGTGTAGCAGGTAGCTGACCATTTCCCCTTGCCTTGTAGGGGCTTCCTTCTTCTCCCCACCCTTGTCTTCCAGCTTAGGGACCAAAACAACTGGTCTGAGGCAAAAGGCTGAGGCAACTGACTGAGGCAATGAAGGTATTAAGTACCTCAACCCATCAATCTTTTCCTTGTATTTTATTACTATGTTTCCCTTTATATTTGATAATGAAGATTCTCCTTAGCCTTCTTTTTGTCACTAATGTACGTACAGATACATTTTTTATTGTCTTTTATTACAGTAGGCAGATTAAGTTCTACTCTGGTTTTGGTGCTTCTAATTTCCTCCCTGTATAACTTCATGACATTGTAGTCCTCCTGAATTTCTTTTAAAAAAAGGTCAAAAATTTTCATAGAATTGTAGAATACCCTAACTTGGAAGGGACCCACAAGGATCTGTGAGTCCAACTCCTGGCTCTGCACAAGACCATCCCCTGATGGACCAGAGTCACACCAAGTGCTTGAGAAAATTGTCCAAATATTTCTTGAACTCTGTCAGGCTGGTGCTGTGATCACTTCCCTGGGGAGCTGTTCCAGCTGTTCCAGCTCTTCCAGTGCCCAAACACCTTCTGGGTGAAGAGCCTTCTCCTGATATGCAACCTAAACCTCCCCTGACACAACTTCAGGCCATTCCCTCAGGTCCTGTCACTGGTTGCCAGAAAGAAGAGATCAGTGCCTGCTCCAGTGCTTCTCCTCATGAGTGATGTAGTTTCCTCTCAGGCTCCTCTTCTCCAGGGTGAAGAAGCCAAATTATGTCAGCCACTCCCCCATATGGCTTCCTCATTAGGCCCTTCACCATCTTCAGCACCCTCCTTTGGACACTTTCTAATAACTGTATTTTTTCTTATCCTGTGGCACCCAAGAAGCCCCAGCACAGGAGGTGAGGCTGCCCCCGTGCAGAGCAGAGCAGGACAATCCCCTCCCTTGCCTGGTTGGCAATGCCATGCCTGGTGCCCCCCAGGACACGCTTGACCCTCCTGGCTGCCGGGGCACTGCTGACTCATGTTCAACTTGCCACAGACCAGGACTCCCAGGTTTCTTCTTATATTCCTCACTTCCAACCAAAGTTCTCTGTTCATCCAAATGTGGGGACAGCCTGCTCCTGAACGTTTAGGATTTTCTTCTTAAAGAATGTCCAACTTTTATGGACTATTTTGCCCTTCATAACTCCCTCCCAAGGGAATCTCTCAACCAGTCTCCTAAACAGGCCTAGGTTTGCCCTCTGGAAGGCCAAGGGAGCACTTTTGCTAAATCTGGTCCTCAGTTCCCTGAGAATAAAAAAATGTCATTTCACAAGTGCTGTGCCCAAAATGACCTCCAACCTTCATATCACTCACATGTCCATTCTGTTCACAAGCAACCTGTCCCAGCTTGATCTCTCACCACCTGTGTCAGGAAGTTACTTTCCATACACTCCAGAAACCTCCTCTCAGATGTGTTGTATTTCCAGCAAATATCTACTAAGCTTAAGTTCCCCCTGAAAATAAGGTGGTTCAATGATCTTGAGACTTTCCCCAGCTACTTGTGGAATATTTTGTTTGTCCTTCCATTCTGGTTGGGTGATTCAGACTCTGACCAGGATATCTGCTCTGCTGGCCTTTCCCCTGACACCTTGACCCAAAAAGACTCAAACCTATTGTCACCTTCATTAAGCTCTGGACTGTCAAAATACTCCCTAGCACTCAGGGCTACCCCACCTCCTCTCTTTCCTAGCTTATCCCTTCTGAAGAGTTCACAGCCTTCCATTTCAGCATTCCAGTTGCATGAATCATCCCACCACGATTCTGTAATGTTGACTATATCATAGTATTCCTGCTTCACAGTGGCTTCCAGCTCCTCTCGTTTCTTGTCCATGCTGTGTGCATTAGTGTAGAAGCAATAAATTTGGGATATTATCCTGCCAGTTTTTTGAGGGGAGAAGTTCTAATGCTTATGTCAGCATTCTCAGGCACATCTGTGGTTTCTAACACATCAACAGCCCTCATGTGTTTGCTGTTCCATAGTCTTCATCCCCTACCTCTACTGAGATGCCTGCACAAGTGACCTCGCTGGCACACTAGCCCTCAGTGTCAGGCTGTCCCCAGGCTTATCTCTAGCAGGCCTGATTTTATCCCTTTCTCCTTCAAATGTAGTCTAAAATTCTCTCAATGAGTCTTGTTAAATCCTGTGCAAGTTTCTTTTCCTCTTTTGTTATGAGTGTACCCCGTGGAGAAAAGAAGACTCAGAGGTGACCTTATCACTCTCTACAACTACCTGAAAGCTGGTTGTAGTCAGGTGNGCCTGCACAAGTGACCTCGCTGGCACACTAGCCCTCAGTGTCAGGCTGTCCCCAGGCTTATCTCTAGCAGGCCTGATTTTATCCCTTTCTCCTTCAAATGTAGTCTAAAATTCTCTCAATGAGTCTTGTTAAATCCTGTGCAAGTTTCTTTTCCTCTTTTGTTATGAGTGTACCCCGTGGAGAAAAGAAGACTCAGAGGTGACCTTATCACTCTCTACAACTACCTGAAAGCTGGTTGTAGTCAGGTGGGGGTTGGTCTCTTTTTCCAAGCAACAACTGACAGAACAAGAGGACACAATCTCAGGACACAACCAAGGGAAATTTAGACTGGATGTTAGGAAAAACTTTTTTTTACCAAAAGAGTCATAAAGTTCTGGAATCTTCTGCCAGGGGAGGTGGTGGAGTCACCATCCCTGGATGTGTTTAAAAAAAGATTGGACATGGCACTCGGAACTGATGCCTTAAATGGCTACTCAGAAACAGAGGCTAGACAGGAGGAATAAAGGAAAAAAGGTGGTATNAAGTTAAAACCTAAGGCATCAGTGCCATGGTTTAATTGAGGTGGTGTTAGGGCATGGGTTGAACTCAGTGATCTTGAAGGTCTCTTCCAACTTGGTGGTTCTGTGATCTGTTGCCAGCAGGCCTGATGTCATGTAAGCCAACCCATAATCAAAGAACCCACAATTTTGCCAGTGACACTGGAAACAGTCAGGTATTGATCTGCCAGCTCTTCTTGCTTCTTCTTGCATCATTCCTCACTCTGTACAAAGCCTGTTCACAACAAGCCACAACCAGTACTATGGACTTCAGGAAGTCAGGCCCTGGTTCTAATTGCAGGGTACTGCAAGCACTGTCTGGCAGACCAGCTTCCTCATGCTTCAATCTTCTGAATGGTCCAGACATCCATGGATTTGTTACACTGAGGCAACACTGTCTTCGCTAACATTTTTCTTTCTAATTTAGATGTCCGTATGTGCCACAACAGGCCTCATTTTCACACCATCCCAGGCCACTCTCTTTGACTTTCTGTATTACTAAAGTGAAATAGTTGTTGCTGAATTCATTGTTAGCTTTTTTCAAGTGCATCACTTGTTGCAGAAATGTAAAGCTGTTGTATTCTCCCCTTGTCATACCTAACCATTGAGAAAGCGCAAGTTTAGTCCAGAACTTTTGATACTCCTTTTTCATGACAGTTGCCTGTACAATTACTTGGTTTTCCCTGCACATACCAAAATCAGATAAGAGCTGGGCAGATGCCATCAAAATATCACTTCTCTAAACAGGACTTTTTTGTAGGCTTGTCCTAGGGTTGGATACGTACAGCCTGTTAACTGTCATCATACCCATCTATAAATACCTCACATTGCTGGTTTCTCATCCTCTGGGATTATTTCAGCATTCCTGTAGTCATGCAAATTATTCAGTATTTAGAGGGGTGATGAACTGGCAATTGGCACTTGCCCATAGAGCATTGGCTCAGAATCAGCTTGCCATAGCTGAAAGAGACGAGATGGGATCGGATTCAACAACAGACACTCAGTTAAGATTAAGTGCTGCACCTGTGACACAAGATAATGTGTAAGGGCAAACCTGGAGAGTAATTAAAACATAAATCCATCTACAAACTGTCTCTAGAGCTAGATAGATTGCCAGTTTGAAATAACAAAGTATCGGAGAGATCAAGGACCAGTTGGCGCAGTGCGTGTATGCACTGCAAGCACCATTTCAATGCTCTGAATTCTTATTCTTTAAATGTTTGAAAAATATCTTCTCTCTTTCTACCAAAATGTTCCATTTATTCCCATTGATTCTCCAAAGAAGCAGAATCTCAGCTTTAAGTCTCCACCACTATTATGAGATTAGCTCAGTTAGTTAGAGCATGGTGTTAGTAGCGCCAAGATTGTGGGTATGATCCCCATAGGGGCCATTCACTTAGGAGTTGGACTTAATGATCCTTGTGGGTCCCTTCCAACTCAAAATACTCTGTGTTTCTGTAAATTATATTTGAAGCATTGCTGCATGCTTCCTTAGGGACCAGCTTCCTAGGTCCTAAGGAATCTGGCATTATTCTCCATCATTTGTTCTTTCTCTCCAGACTGAGATACTACAGCTTTAGAAATGCAACAGATAGGCCAGTACCTTGTGACCATGAAATACACAGAAAGAGTTCTGCTTACCTGATAACTTCCTTTCTTTGACAGTTTGCTCTTGTAATCTGATCTGCTTAGGAAGTTTCACAGCAATGTTTGAACACAGATCTTACTGACAGCTATTTGAAGACCATTTATACAAATGGATCATAATGCACTTGTCAACATACAACCACTAGGGAAGAAGTGAAACTTAATTTTTGAATATTTGGCTCTGGGATCTGCTCATGCCTAGGATAAGATTAAGCCTCAGGCACATGGGAGAGCTCTATTTTCTGATCTATTACATAGGGAAATAGACAGCCACAAGTCACTGAAGTGAAAAAAATCCCAGCATACAGTCATATTTTTCGTCTCTAATCACAAATGTATTCAAATCTGTTTCTCTAAATCATATACTTCTAAACTGAAATAAATTGGAAAAAAAAATCAGTGTTTGAGGAACAGCGGTCCACTTGCTTATGATGTGACACTGCATATGTTTACATTAGAATTAGTACTAATATATGAGCTGCAAATCAGTGGCACAAAAATTCCTACATTAATGAAATGTACAAGTGGCATAACAAAGAAAAAAATCTTGCTTGATGATGCAAGATCTTTAAACCCTGTTGGGCTGTAAACAGTGGGAATATCATGCCTAGAATTATAAATATATTGGGTCAACATCTCCGAGAACTATGAAATTAAAAGATCTACTTTAGAGAACCCTTAGACTGACAGGATGAGAGAAGACAACAATTTTTTCTGCTGAGGAAATCTGAAAGAAATTATAGAGTGTGAAAATCCATGATCAGGAGATACAGAGTCTAGAGTTACCAGTTTATCAATCATATACTTGCACTGGTTAATAAGAGTTCCCAAGACAAACTGAGCTAATATATAAATGTATAAGTGTGCCTTGATTGATTTTCTGTTATATTGTGAAGGTAAAGGAAGGCTTCAGCAATTTATAATTTAATATCATCCAGTTGATTAAAATCAACTTTTAATTTCCATTTTTCCATGTTGTATAGTATTTGCCCATATAAATAGTGCTAATGAATGTACTTAAACAATCTTTCATTATTCAGTTCACATACATTCTATTTGAGGAACACAAAATATAATTAATTTCTGTATTATTAGCATCAATGTGGAGTGTATATTTTAAACCTGGGCTAATCATCTCTGTTTTGGCTTGCATTAGTTGTTTTCCAATGGACAAATTTAATCTGTTGGTTTTAGAAACTGTTCTTTACACTGAATAGATAAGCATGCATACAAATTCAGTACTCAATAAAGGACAGTGAAATCATTATCCTATTCCTGCATAGTCCAGTCAGATGTCATCACTATGTTACAGACAAGGTTCCTGTGGACATATAAAAGAGTTAAAGACAGGGCATAGAAAAGCTGTGAGGACACCCAAGAAATGATCAGTAATAAAAAAAAAAAAAGGTTTATTAATTTTAAATGAAAAAAAATTCGTAACTTCAATATGCATGGTATTTTATAATCAAAAGACCTTGAAACAAAAAATGTTAAAGCCTTATTCCTTGAATGAGGATGAAGTTCAAATATGATGAAATAATGGTTCCATTGCTTAGCTGATCTCCTCTTCAGCAACTTGAAAATTGCTAGCAGAAAGAAGCTTTGGTGGGATAACCCTGAAAGACACCAAAGACATTTACATTTCACCAGCTTAGGTCTTTGAATCAAGAGCTTGTAAGACAAGTATCAATTTATTTTTAACAAAATATATTTCCTGATATTTTGAGAGAAAAATATTCATCTCAGTATTTTCAGATACTTAGGATCTTTTGTATGAATACTAGGGTTGTGTTTGGGGGTGTTCCTGGAGATACTTAAATCTAAAAAAATAATTAGTCTGGAGTTTATGCTGTGTGCTGGTTAAATTCCCCTGCATTCCATTCCTGTAGGAGTTTACTGTAGTGTTATGAGAAGTAAATGTAAAGTATACTCTGGAAAGCATTCAAATGGAATATCAGTAAAACTTCTGCTCTGAGACAAATATGCTTCCTATGCTATTGCTTGGCAGTGTAGTGTTAAAAGCTAGAAAAATCTACCCAGGGGGAAAAGAAGATATCAATGAGACACAGAGGAAAATATTTATTTCTTTAATCCTGTAAATGTGCATGCTTAAAAAAATTAAAATTCAAGTTCTCTGGGCTGGGGACTTCAAATAACTTCAGGTTTATTTTCCATTGTTTAGCATCATGTTAGGCATTGATCCATCTCTAGCTATGACAACAAAGCTCAGAAGACTTTGATATAAATGACAGAATGGTTGGACCAGACATAGAAAATGGGTGGGGAAAACTGCCTAAGACATCAGTGACCTGCAAAGGTGAGTTCTGCAGCGCACAGAGGATTTCAGGCATTTGTTCTTCAGTACCACACCAGTTCTTTGCAGTATTAAACACCAGTGAATCTTATTTACAATCTACAGTTTGTATTTAAGCTACAAAGTCAATGGGACTTGTATATCTATAATGATTGCGATTCTCTTGCTATTTTGTGTGACATGTTTCCTCAGAGAAGCAGCACTGTAAAGACAGCATATCTCCTAATCTAATAAGTCTATTCAGGATGGCTAATGTTTTCCTCTTCTTTTACCTACGCACCTAGCAAAAGTTGACTGTGTTTCAGTTAAAACAGAAATTTGCCATGACTTTGCTGTATTGACTTGTGGTAGGTTTTTCTTTCTTGGTTCCAGTTATATAGAACTGTGACAGGAGTTTTTTGCTTTGTGATTTTGGCACAGCACTGAGACATACAAGACAGTTACTTTGATTAACTTAGAAATGACAGTTTACAGTCAAAACAAATACATTCTCATATTCTTCATATTAGTAAAGAAAGAGCACTATTATATCACATACTGACACTTATAGAGTCTGAAAGAAAATTCTACCATATTTGCTCACCTTGTAACTAGTTTGGCAAAAAAGTCTTTTTCAGCATATCCAAACAGAGCATGTTTTCTCAAACTCATTCTAAAAGCTGATCTTTCAAATACAGGAAAGATGTCACCTATAATTAATTCAGTGTACATGCAGTCCGAGGACCTCAAAGATATTAATAAAAGTAAGTTTATTTGTAATTTACTAACTTAAAAAAAAAAATCATTTATGTCTGACAAATCTGCAATATCTATCTATCTACCTATCATCTTTCTCAACATTTCAAACAGTTTCAGATTTACTTTTCTCAACTGGGTCCATGTTATGCCATTTACAAAAAGGCAGTCTAGTAAAGTGAAAATAGTATCTGAAAACAAAATTTAGAATTTCAAGTACTTATATGTATCTGAAATTCTGTGATATTTAGCTTTCCAAGTACACAAAACTCCTGCACTAATCATGAGAAATCTTGAATATTGAAACTCAAATGTGTTCCTGATCCAGGATGAACTTTTGTCCAATCTGGGTGCACACCACTGTAATTTTGATGCAGGAAAGAAAACATTTCTCTAGCAATTTTATTAAAGGAGTGACATCTGTTTGAGTATACTTAGGAACTCAGAATATCAAAATGAATCCTAAGAAAGTTGGATTGGTGAACAGAGGACCGGTTAAGAAGTCCAAAGTGATGGATACACAATTTCCCGTGGCTCTGGAATTTCTTACATGGTCTTTACATGTGGACATATGCTGTCTACTTGCACACATGTAGAATATATTTTTTGGCACTGAACTTTTCTACTTTGGTTTTTGTCTTTCATATGTTTTTCATAAGCAAGTTATGTTACTCTCCTCTAGCTGTGAAGGAGTCTCATCACATTTTTGGTATGATTTCAGTATTCACATTAACAGCAAGCATCTGTGACTTTTTACTAAATTAATTTGTTTTAACAATCCAATTAATAGGAAATCATTGCACAGGGTAAGATATTGTTGAATTAATATGCCTTTCAAAGTTTCATGTAGCTTTTATACATACATCAGTACTTTGGAGAATGAGGAAGGAAGACAGTGACACATGTAATTGTCACTATTCCATTACAAAGAATCTGTACTGAAGCGTTTTGAACTGTAGAATCACTCTTATTTTGTAATGTACAGTTGTCATGAATTAACTGTGAAATTCAAGAGAAGTGTATGCACATGTATGCTACCTCTGTGACATATGAACTAGAGCTGGCAGAATTCACTGAGTAAAAAAAATTAGATAATTAAGAAAGATTAATTAATTTTATTATACATACTTAGTAAAGTGTGTGATGCTCACTAAAGCCATTAAAGTTTGTGTTGAGAATGTGTTGAGACTTAAACACAAGGAAGTGTGAAGTCTGAAGGAATGCACCTAATTAAAAGATACATTGCATGAGCTACCTGTCCTGGGTCTGTATCTGCTCAGTATTTTATGAATGGCATCTTTGTGCTGTAATAGTAAAGAGATATTTACTTATCTTCTGTGGTGGATTGAACACGGCTGGACACCAGGAGCCCAAGAGCACATTACCTGTACAGAGGGAGAAAAATACAATGAAAGGCTCGCAGATTGAGATATGGGCAGGGACAGGTCATTTGCCAATTATGATCACAGATAGACTCAGGGAAATTAATTTAATTTATTATCAATCCGTACTAGTTTGAAAGCAAACCAGTGAGAGATCCCAAGTCAGAATTACAATTTAAAAGGAAAATTAAGATAAAGACAATAACACAGAAGCACTGGCTTAAATTGACAGTCAGGATACAACCTGACACCCTGTTGGGCAGGGTGATGGTAGCAGTCTGATTAAATGTTGGCTGCAGTTCTGTTGAGGTGATCGATGTGGTTCTGTTGAAGGGGTGATCCTGTAGAAGGGTCTGGTCTTCCTCTGGACATCCAGTGGTGGTTATGTAGCTCTTGTCCTCTGGGAATCCAGTAAGTAAGGGCTGAGTGTGGTGCTCCCAACCTCAGATTACATGCAGGTAGGAATGCTTGGTTCCTTCCCTGGGCGGAGCATCTCACAATGGGATGAGGTTAACTTTATGAGTCATGCTGGATGGCCCATTAACAGAAGATATCTCCCAGGGTCATGGAAGAGAGATAAAGAACCCTGCCCCACCTGGTTTTAACAGCTTATGAAGATGGTGATAGAGTATATACTTTTGGTTACATCTCGCATTGTAACCTAAGACACAATCAAATCAGAGTAGGTGTTCCAGTGTGGGTCCATCCCATGGAATGCAGTCCTTCAGGAACAGCCTGTTCCAGTGTGGGTCCCCTACAGCAAACTCACTCCACTGTGTCCTCCCCTCTTCACAGGGCTCAGCACCTGGCAGGAGCCTGCTCCAGCACTGGCTTCCCCATGAGGTCACAGCAACCTTCAGGCATATCTACCTGCTTCCTTGTGGACCTCCACAGGCTGCAGGGAGATCGCCTTTCTCACCATGGTCTTCACCACAAGCTTCAGGGGAAACTCTGCTTTGGCACTTAAAACACTTCTTCCCTCTTCTTCACTGATTTTGGCATCTGCAGATCTGTCTTACACATTCACATTCCTTTCTTCTCTGGCCACTGTTGTACAGGCACAGTAACTTTTTCCTGCTTCCTAAATACATTATCCCAGAGGCTGATGATGGGTTCAGTCTCGGCCATCAATGCGACTGTCTTGGATCTGTCTGGCATGGGCTCTATCAGACATGGGGGAAGCTTCTATCATCTTCTAACAGAAGCCACTCCTGTAGCCCTTCTACAACAAATTCACAGATAACTGTACAGATATAGTGGAGAATAGAATTTAAACATAAAGTGAACCTGAAGAATTTATTGATGTTCCTGAGAACCAATCTGGAAAAGTAAAATCCAGTGCATCAAGCTATCCATAATGAATTCATCAAGAGAAACTTCATGAATTGCACATACTTGGTGACTCATTAAGTTAGCTACCTGGCATATACTTAGGCAGGATTGGCAATAACTGATGATAAATAGGGAGAAAATTATTTCTTAACAGTTGATCGTGAGTAAGCCCTGTTAAAGTAATTCAGAAAAAAGCATATATTGCCCTGGGTTGCTTTAGCAAGAACATAGGCTGTTATGTAAAGTATTACCTCCAGTGTACTCAGCAAAGCCTCTGCTGACACTTTGCTACTACCTTTGTTTGAAAGGTATCAAGAACTACAAGAGATGATGGCAGGATAAAGCAGGTAGACATAGAAGGACTATAGAAAGCATGCAAGAAAAAGTGTAGGTTAAAGTACAGCAAGAAAGCATTCTATATTTGTAGAAACAGTGCATTACTAGTGTAAATTGTCCTGGGAAGTCATGAAGTCTCTGGCACTAGGAATTTTTAAAAACAGATTGGACAAATGACTGTTTGAGAAACTACACAGATCTAGTTTCATTCAGAGAGGTTAAGCAGGTGAAATAGATTACCTTCCCAAGGTCCTCTTCCACACTCAATTCTTTGACATATCAGTGCTTTTGGGATGTCCCCTGAGAGCAGAAGCAGAGCTTTGTGGATGTGACAATAAGAAGGCAAATCTCAAAAATCATGTAGCTGGAGTTAAATGTTAATAATACAATTACTCTATGTCCTCTACTGTCTATGCTGGTTTGTAAATTGCATAAACATCCACTTTAAAATATTATATAGGGGTAGCAGGAAGAAAAAAATGCATTTATATGACATTCTATAGTGCCAGAACAAAACAAGAAACAAACAAACAAAAAAACCCAAATAAACAAACAAAAAAACCCAACCAAAAAATCAGTGGTAATTAAATAGTCCTCACATGTGGGAGTGGATGTTTCATGCCTTTTGTAAAACTTTGTTTCCCAGTTCAGATCAGCTACAGACAGCTTGGGTAATTTCACTGAGGCCTTTTCACACATGTATTAAATAACCAAAATTAAATGCTCAAGTGTCATTTAGAATAAACATCCTAAATTTTGAAAAATCAAAATGTATTCAGAGGCAACTTGTGAAAGACTACAAACCCTTGAGACTGAATTTTGTCTACAAATGAGAAGTCCTTTTTCCCAAACTCAATTTGAAAGCACAGAGCTCATCACAAAACATACCCTTTTGATTATAATAATGACAAATAGCTGTGAGGCAGATCTTGAAATCTCTTCTGCAGTCAATACAGCATCTGATTGAGTATAATTGGTAAAGGATTCAAGATAATTGCAAGGTATGAAGGAGTAGCAGAATCAACTACCACATTTACATTTTCAGAAAGAACATAATATAAACCTGGGTATCGCAGAAGTTTAAAGAGGGTTTAAAATTATAATTCTGATAGAATGCTCATTGTATATTCTGGGAATGTAAGCCAAGCACCAATCAGATTTTCATTTCAACCAGCACCTTTTTCAGATTATCAGATCAAACTGAAGCTGTATTGAATTTCAATGTGCTTAACAGTTGCATTAATGCAATTATTAGAGGGTGTTATTAAAAAAAAGCAGTCTATTTCATCTCAGGGTGTTATAAAATCATTGACAGCAATTGCTAGAGTTGTTAAGTTTATGACACTGATCAGCCATTTCAAAGTAGATCAAAGATTAATAGTAAAGCTCATCAGAAGTCCAGATTCAGCCATGAAAATGGCAACTAGGTGATGGTAATGATTAGCGTTGACATAGGGCATCAGGGTCTATCAGCTGTGATGAGGCAGTACTTTTTATGAACTACTCAGATATTTTGCTTGGAAAGCTGGAGGAATCAGTGGACGTTTTCAAAGCCTTGTAAAGATAACCTTATTGCAGCAAAATCAGATAATCTAATCTGCACTTTCAGTTCCACTCTGGAACTCTTATGTTTCCACAGAATGTGCAGAGTAAATACCAGAGGAATGCATATGCTCATAGCTCAGTATGCACTGCCCTATAAATGTACCTTTCTTGTTTAAATTAAACAGCTCAATGATTCAGAAAGCATTTCAGCAGACTTAGTGTTGTACATTAGCCAGTGAGGTTTCACACCTAACAAGGAAGGACATGAACTGTCTCATTTTTTTCAAGGATAGTACTATTTCCAGTCCTGTTGGCACAGGGATAAGTACCTTTTTCCTTTCAGAATTTTATAAAAAGCAAGAAAACAGAAATTGTCTCTTGACTACGATGACAATAGCCTTTGCCATTATTTAAAACAGATGAACACATTATAATGAACTATAATGATCTGTTTCAGTATTGTCTTCCAACTTTTTTCTGAGGGACAGGTTAAAAGCCAAGCAACAGAAACAACATACCAACCTTTTCCTCCCTCTTTCTACAATAAGCCCTGGAGGGTTTTTCCTTAATAAAATCTGCACATGTACCCAGGCATGCTTGCACACCCATTCCCACACATGCATCAAATTCACAGCCAAATTCTGTTTCCTGAGACAAGCACTTGTAAATCACAATTAGACCCATCTGTTTAAGGACAATTTGGCTCAAGAGATTGAAAATACTGAAGTACACAGTTCACACTGAATGGAACTAGAAGGGTTCATTGACAGAGTGCTGGGGTTTTAGGAGTTCTCCCTTTGTTTTCTTTTCTCTTAAGGAATTTCCCCCTGTACGTGTTGCTAGGAGACAATAATGACTGGATACTTAAGAGAGACAAAAGACCTGGTCACAGCTCAGGGGAGGGGTCCAGCTTCCTACTCTCTTTTACCTGGGGTTTTCTCCTGAAGGGAAGAGATGCTGTGAGATACGGACTGGGAAAAGGGGTTGAGTGGAGCTTCTAGCCCTCTTGTTCTCTTGGCGTTCAGAGGGGAGAGAAGCTGGTGATGAATGTGGGGAGGATTCATCACCACTGCAGGGTTCTGCCTTCTGCTGCCTTCCTCCTACTGGGACTGGAGCTTGCTCGCTGGAGAAGCCACTGCATTGGGAGGTTGTTAACACCCTACCTCAGTAAAAGAGGGAATTTTCACCGTCTGCTCCGGTGCCTCAGGGGAAAAACTCCGGGATCCTGAGCCCGCTTTTCCCTGCCCTGCTAGGAGCCGGGCCACCACTGCCCCACCCCCGCTGTTCCTTTGCCACTGCTGCAAGCCTTCGCTAAAGTGTAGCGCCCCCCCCCCTGCCTGCTGAGACATCCCGGGCTCCCGCTGCAGCTCCAGAGCCTCATACATCTCATCTACCACCCAGGATTTGGGTCCTGCTGTTCCAGCCTGCTGCTCCCAAGGGTCCTGCCAGCCCCGAGCCCAGCTGCCCCAGGGGTTGTGCAGCAGCTTCTCCTCCGCCATTACCGCGTGAGGGCCGAGCTGGCTCCGAGCGCCCCCTGCCGGCCGTGAGCGGCACTGCAGCGCTGGGAAAGGCCTGGGAGCCGAGAGAGGCTGCACTGGGGCCTGCTCTGCTTGGGATCGCTGCCAGAGTTACTGCTGCTTGTCTGCCTGCTTATATATATATATATATACACCTAGTGAAGAACTAGCCTATAACTAAAGAACTAGTTATTTCTACCCCTCATATCTGTGCCTGAAAGCCCTTAATTTCAAAATTATAATAATTTGGAGAAAAGGGGGTTACATTTTCCATTCCAAGGGAGGCTCCTGCCTTCCTTAGCAGATACCTGTCTTTCAAACCAAGACACAGAGCTTTAAACTAGTTGTGATAGGACAGAGGGGCAATATCAGACTTGCCATAAGCAAGCTATGGGTTGACAGGTCAAGGTTAGAGGGACTGGGTGCTAGCAAGGCCCACTGCCCTGAACTATGCTAGCCATACTGGAGCACACTTCAAGTCTTACAGAGATGAGCCAGGGACTTCTGAGGTAACATCACTGGGATCCACAGAGTGGTGATATTTTCTTTATTCTGTCCCTGTCACTCTTTCTGTCTCTTCCTATTTTCTACTCCTTTGTCTCACATTTACTATACAATAAAATCCATATTATTGTCATTGGCATATGTTCTCACCTTAATTTGGGCATATGTTTGCACCTTAATTTGGGCAGAGGAATTTCTAAAGAACCTTAATAATAATTCGATCCTAACACAGGTCAAAAGTCTGTAAGTAAGACTCAGAGACAAAAGCAACAATGGGATTCCTGTGGCTGGTGTCTACTACAGATCAAGGGGACTATATTGACGAAGACTTCTTGCTCCAGCTATGGAAGGCATCACACTCACAGGTTCTTGTCCACTCTGATACCCGCTGAAAAAATAGCACAGCAAGCTGCAGGCAACCCAGAGACCTCAGGGAATCCATGAAGGATAATTTCTTGAGCCAGGGCATAAACAGCAGCCCTACCAGAGGGGATGTAATACTGGATCTGATGAGCATCAATGTAAGCAAGCTAATCTTGAACATCAAAACGGGGGGAGTCTGGGCTGCAATGATCATGCATTGCTGGAGTTTGCAGTCCTGAGAGATACAAGTCAGGTAAAGAAAAAAGTTATGCCCCTGAATTTTAGGAAAACAAACTTCCAGGTCTTCAGGGAGACAATCAACAGGATTGCCTGGGAGACTTCCCTCAGAGACAAGGGAGTGGAAAAGAGCTGGCAGATTTATAGGGAAGTGTGCCACTTAGCTCAAAGTGTGCCACTGGCAATCCCCAGGAGCAAGAAATCAGGAAAACAGGCAAGAAGCCAGTATGGCTGAGTAGGAATCTGCTGGTCAAACTAAAGGGAAAGAAACAAATGTACACATATGGGAAACAAGTACAGAAAACCTCAGAAAAATATAAAGTACAGTTTTGTAGTGATATGGTGAGGAAGTCTAAGATGAAGCTGGAACTGAACCTGGCAAGGGACTCAAAGAAGAGTTTCTACAGCCATGTTAACCAGAACAGGAGGGTCAGATAAACAAGGGTGGAAAACTGGAAGAAACAGATGAGGAGAATGCTGAGGTACTCAACAAATTTTTGCCTTGATGTTCTACGGCTACCCCTGTTTCCACACCTCTCAAGTGGATGAATGGCAGGACGGGGAGTGGGAGAGCAGAGTCCCTCCCACTCTCCATGATATTTGGAAAGTCCTGGAAGTCAGGTTGTCAGGGGCCTGGGCCCCTGCAGGTGTTGGAGCCCTTGGCTCCTGCCCCTGTCCTCTGCTTTGGAGATTTTTTTCTTTCAGTTCTTTATGTTGAAAAGAACGAAGCAAGACATTTTTTTTTGTTGTTTTACGAGTTGCTTATTTTTTTTATCAAGACCTCAGAGGTAGAGGCAGCGTCCTCCGAGGACACCAGGGTAGAAAGGCAATGGCTGCTAATCAGCAGCTACTTTTTATATTTTACTAACAGCTATTTAAGAAATAATACGTATTTTATTTTGTTTTTAACAGTAGTAAATTCTCATTTTATTGATATGTCTTTTCAATGCTAACTTTTTTTCACTAACTAACACACCACAAGAACTGGTGTCAGAGAAGAAAGGGAGAGAAAGAGGAGAGAGAAGAAGAAGAAAGGAGAAGAGGCCGACACTCAAAAAATCTCCATCTTGTCTCTATATAATACATAGAGCAAGATTTTAAAACTACAATCAAACTCTCTGTGGTACACTTAACAAAAATTTCTTCACCTCTCTGGTGCATTCAGGTTCTTCTAAAATTGAAGGGAGCTTCTCCAAAAGCCTAGGTTGCTGGCTAGGTCATTTTTGAGGAGCTCTGGGGATATAAAGAAACCACCAGAGGAGCAGGAGAAGCTTTCAGGCTTCCCTGGACTCCGACATCAGGTGAAGTCCCAGGTGACTGAAAAATGGAAAAATTGGGCCTGTCTTTTTAAAAAGTAGAAAGAAGCACCCTGGCAACTGCTGGAAACAGATCCTCCAAGAAGCTATGTTAAGGCATGTGCAGGCCAGCTAGCATGGCTTCATCAACAAGTCCTGTTTGACCAATCAAGTGGCCTGCTATGATGGAGTGACTAAAACTGTGGGAAAGAGAAGAGCTACAGTTGTCATTTATCTGGATTTCTGTACGGATTTTGACAACACCATTCTCTCTTAAATTGGAGAGAGAGGGATGTGGTGAGTGGACTGCTAGATGGATAAGAAACTGGTTGGATGGTGACATCCAGAGGGTAGTGGTCGATGGCTCAGTGTTACAATGGCCATCAAGGACCAGTGGTGAAAAACAAAGACAGTATAGGAAGAAATTCTTACCCATGAGGATGATGAGGCAGTGGAAGAATTTGCCCACAGACATTGTGAATGCCCCAGCCCTGGAAGGTATCCATGTCCTTAGCAGGGCAGTTGGAGTTAAATGATCTCCCAACCCAAACCATTCTATGATTTTTTTCAATTTTCAGGTTTACCGATATGTACTTTGTGTAATCCCAGGAAACTCCTGTAGATAAAGCTGAAAAATAAGTTATATTTCATATAATCTTTTGCACCTTTTTATTACTTAGGAAATAAAGTAAGAATACCCATCTCTTTCCCATCCTGAATAAATGCTTATTTTGAGTCAGAGTTTCTAGGTTTTGTGCAGAGGGAAGAAAATGTTTGATCTAGTGGCTAAAATAGCCATGAGATATAATTTTTTCAATATCCCAGTCCATGTTGTATGGATCCTAGCTTCTTCTCTGGAAAGGCACTGATATTCTGCAGGCTGTGTGATACATCTGTTCATGCAGATATACTCACAGTCTACTTTTAAAAGTATCCCGACAGTAATTCCCAGAGAGGGCAAAAGAATCTAACACGTTGAAAAGACTAAATATAGTTACAATTTCTGTTCACTTGCCCATCCAAAAGTGGTGATGAGTTCCTTCAAAATTCTGTGAAGATAAAAGAATCAGAGAAGCTCATTACCTTTTGAATAGGCTATTTTGAATTCTCCAGTTTCCCAGTGAGATCCCAATTCTCCAGTGAGTAACATTGTACTACATACTGCAAAAATCATTCTCATAGCAGGGCTACTCTCCTGACAATCTCACTTTTCTGATGATATGTTGTTTTTAGACATGATCACAAATACTCATGAGGGTTTAATTTATTGAGAAGAAAACATATGAATTGTCTTGTATTATAGAGCTAAGCCATGGAAGAATTGCTAAGATCTGTGGAAAGTGACATTAGCTTTCGTCTTTTCATCAGGATACTTTTTTTTACAGTTAGCTCAGTAGCCTGAACTGTCAATCATTTCACCATAATGAGAATGCAGTACACTATCTTCACACATGTATGTGAAATAGCAAAACACGTCTTTTGAAACAGATCTGATTCAAAACAACCAGCAAGGCTCCATGGAGAGCAAGTCCTTCCTGAGCTCAGTGCCCTTCTATGATGGGGTGACTGCATCAGTGGGCAAGGGAAGGGCTACAGATGTCATTTATCTGGACTTCTGTAAAGCTTTTGACACAGTTCCCCACAACATTGTTCTCCCTTAAACTGGAAAGAGGTGGATTCAATGTGTGGACTGTTTGATGGATAAGAAAGTGATTGGACAGTGGCATCTGGTGGGTAGGAGTCAATGGCTCAGAGTCCCAATGGACATCAGGGACAAGTGGTGTCCCTCAAGGGTCCATATTGGGACCAGAGTTATTTAATATCTTCATTAATGATATAAACAGAGGGATTGAGAGCACTCAGTTTGCAAATTTGCAGATGATACCAAACTGAGTGGTGCAGTTGACACACCTGAAGAATGGGATATCATCCAGAAGGCCCTGGATAAGCTCAAGAAATCTCTGAGGTTTAACAAGGCCAAGTGCAAGGTGCTGCACCTGGGTCAGGGTAATCCCCAGGTATTAGCACAGGCTGGGGATGGACAGATCAGAGCAGCCCTGCCCAGAAGGACTTGGGGTGCTGGTGGCTGAGAGGCTGGACATGACCCAGACATGGGCACTCATAGCCCAGAGAGCCAAACATGTCCTCGGATGCATCCAAAGCAGCTTGGGCAGGAGGGCCAGGGAGGGGATTTTGCCCCTCTGCTCTGCTCTGGTAAGACCCCACCTGCAGGGCTGCATCAGCTCTGGGGTCCCAGCACAGGAAGGACCTGGAACTGTTGGAGCAAGTCCCAGAGGTCACCAAGATCATTAGAGGGCTGTAGAACCTGTCCTATGAAGAAAGACTTAGAGAAATGGGATTGCTCAGTCTGGACAACAAAAGCCTTTGGGGTGACCTAATAGCAGCCTTTCAGTACCTGACAGAGCCTTCTGAAAGAGACTTTTTACAAGGGTCATGACAGGAAGGGGGAATGGCTTCAAACTCAAGGTTTGGAAAACTGTAGGTTTAGTTTAGATATTAGGAAGAAAATTGTCCCTGTGAGAGAGGTGAAGTAGAGGAATAGCTTGCCCAAAGAAGTTCTGGATGCCTGAAATGCTCATCTCTGGAAATGTTCAAGGTCAGGTTTGAATGGGACTCAAAATAACCTGTGCCCTTGCCCTAGGCAGGGGGTCTGGAACTAGATGATTTTCTAGGTCCCTTCCAAACCAGGCCATTTTATGATTCTATGATTTCTTAAGAACCAAAAGGTGCTATAAGCCATTAAAGAGCAGTACAATATCTTCAAACACACATTATGCATGTCTTACATTATTCATAAACACCACGCATAACAGTAATTTTTTAGAAATCTGCAACTTAATTTAACATCTCTTGCAAAACTTTTAAAGACTTGAATTGACAATGAAATCACTATCTCCCATCTCCAGTTTTTAATACATTTTTAAAATTATAACTAAAGAGATCACCCTGTTTTTAAAGCAGTAATATGGAACTGATGAATTTGGAGGCTAAGATCTAGAGAAAATGGTTTTTCAGAAATGGATATGGCTCTTAAAAACTAAATACAAAAAGTATACGAATGTGCAAACAAAAGAGCTTGCCAAATTTCTCAAAGAGAATAGAAGGGTTTAAAAACTTTTCTCTTGAGTGCCATTATCTGGGTTTCTATTGTAACTTCTGTCATTGCTGCTTTATTCCCTTGCTTTCCAACCTTCCCTTCTTCCATCCTCCCCTAAGCTGAGGTACCGCAAAAGAATTTCCACAAAAAGCCAGAAAGTCTCCTTCCTGCCAAAAGAGTGATTAAAAAGGGTAAATGTCTTTACTTGCGCATGCTTGTTGTGCTCAGAACACAAGTTTTGCCAATACATATAAATGAACGGAAAGACCAATTGAATAATAGTAATATGGGAAATATTAGTCTTCTTTTGCTGTATACACTTAAAACCAGATGACTTTTCCATTATTTCATGCTGTATCTGAATTTCTCCTTGTCACCTATGTCTTTCATGTTTGACCAAAAAAGAGAGAAGCAGAAGCCACATGTATGTAGTTGCTGGAAAATCCTGTCGCTTTCACCTCAGGTGTAAGAACCAGACAGGCCAGATGGCAAGGCTTTTAAAGGTGCTGAGCTTCGTAGTAGTTTCCACTGATTTCAGAGGGACTTCTATATATCTAGCATACTTCACACATTTAGGTCAAGAGCTACACTAACAGCTAGAGTATGGAGATTTGCATAGTCACAGTATAGTCAACGAGACTGTGCAGCAATTATACAAGTCCCTCTCTTCTGGATGGCTAACAGTGATTGTAAGACAATCAATCTACACTGATTTTCATATTGTAAGACAATAAACTTGGTATTTATGTAACAGTCAGAGTGCAGGGAAACATAACAGGGGAAAAACATGCCATTATATATCATTATGCTAACTGTACAGCAATCTGGAGAATACAATTCCATTTCAGTATGACATCCAGTGAGCACTTAATTTCATCATAGACTATAAAGTATATTTTTCCACCCCAAATTATATGATTTTTGGCAGAAAAAGAGACATTAGCTTCCACCTCAAGCTGTCAGAGTTTGTTTTTTAAAAAATCAAATCATTACCTTCTATCATAAGTCACAAGGGACAAATCTGGAAACATACAAGGCCAAGTCTGAGTTAACTTACACCCTTTTCAACCCCATTAACTTCAGTGGTATTGGCGAGGGTTGTGAGAAAAGCTGGAATTTGGCCCATGGAAATAACTCTCTTTCCAACAAGGTTTTTTTTTTCTTTTACTCTGCATGTTACAACAGTTTTAGACCATATTTCTTTATCTGAGAAATATTTGAATGATACAATATAAGCAAGGGCATGATTAGAAATGACCCAATTAGTTTCATGCAAATCCTGGCATTCAAAATAATATGCATATCACTAAACATGAGACGACATTCTCTTTCAAAAATGGCTTTATTAAATTACACTACATTAACAGAATGCTGTCACTAGCAGAAATTTTCTCACAGAATCACTCTTTCTCAGATACGACTTGTTGAGACACTCTTGAATACAAGCAGAAGGTTTTCTCTCTGTGGGAAGCGCATATGGTGAATCCAATTCCTGATTTAGTCCAGGCAATGTTGTGGAAAGCACATATCCAAAACATACTGAGACTGAGATGCGTGAGTTAACTGTCTGTCTGTCCATGCTGTTAATCTTTGTTGTTTCCATAGAATTCTCCAGGAACTGTACATGTCATTTAAACACCATGGCTTCTGTCTTGTCCTTCATTTTTTTCTGTACTCAGAGTTGAGAAAGCAACAGCAACAGCCCGATAGAGAAAGTGCTGATCCCAGTGTAACAAAACTTAATATTTGGAAATGGTTTTGACCACTGCTTTTGTCATTACTATATAGCACAGAAAAAAAAATGGTGAGATTTTATGATTATATCCCAGATTTCAAGAGTGTTTCAAGAATCTCTTTCTGGTTTTAGCACTGTGTAATTTTTTCTACAAAGTAACACTGCATCAATCTAGGCTGAAATTCCAGAACTCACCTGTTCTTCCAATTTCTCCTCTTCAGAATTTAACTGAGCTACAGACATAAATTGCTACAATGATCCATCACAAATTGCAGAGATCAAGAAGGTTTTACCAGATTTGTGCAGCCATTTGCTTTTCAATTTATTGGCAATATAAGAGACCTGTAAACCTACTACTGCCGCTTCTTAACATTTGCAGAAAGAGACTTTTTCTAATCCATTGTGGCAGTGAGTGTTTATGTTTCTTCTCCTGTGTCTTGGAACTGGGCCCACTATAAATATAGTAAACAGAGTCCCTTTCCCTGAGGGTTTCTCTGAGTTTACAATTCTATTGTGTTCTTTACTCAGTACACTTCTTTGGTTTAAATAATCTTTCTACTGCCACTAGTTTTGAAGGTGGTGGTGAGAATTTCATTAATCATAGATCCTCTAACACCTACCTACACAAATGACTTTATAATACCATAAAAATTAGCTGACAGCTAGTAGCATAAATAGATCAAATGGGGGATTAACTGAAAATAGATTTGAGACATAGGTTTTAGAACTGTTGAAGTCACCTTATTTGCTCAGGGGACAGATTCTTAAACATCCAGTTCTTCTGTGTAATGTAAGCATGCACATCTAATATTTCTGGTTTTCACAGATCAAAGATTTTTGCTCATGACTGTATACATTTTGAGGAACAGGTATTAAATTCTCTTCCTGGAAATCAACCAGATACTAAAAAAACCCCAAAACAATAAGCATGCAAAATCTCTGCCAATGCTTAGAAATATGTCAAGGAGTGTCCTTTCTTAATTTCAGAGTTACTGAATATACAGATTTGCATCATAGAGAATACGTCTTCCCAAATTTTCCTTATTTTGATTTCATCAAGGTGTCTGAGTATTTTTCAAATAATATAGAAATGCTAATAAATTCTAGACTGTCTCCTATTGTGCTGGGTTTAACCTACCTAAGAAATAGTTTGTTGTAGAACTAGCAAATACTACAGGTGTTTTGGGGTCTGTTTCGCTTTTCC
>VZTN01028474.1:0-21041 GCA_013400515.1 Erpornis zantholeuca
TAGCCATTTAAGGCATCAGTTTGCTGTAGAGCTGCAATTAATATATCTGCTAAAGGTAGAGTTTCTGTGGAAAGGCAGTAGCATCAGACACTGCAAAGTTGTTGGGTTCTTCTGTGGTTTTTTGTAGTTAGAATCAGAGAAGGGATGCACGAAGATCTCTGAGTTCGACTCCTGGCTCTGCTTGGGATAACTCCAAAAATTCTTGTCCAGGATGCTGTGTTCAACTTTTGAAGTGGCCACCAAAGCCTGTGGGATTCATGAGAGAGTGCAGGACAGGCCTGTACAGTGCCTGCAGCCATGAGGGAGGACAGGAGACATGTTACGGGGCTACTCTGGATGCTGCTCGTCCACAGCAGATGGGTTGGGCATCACTTGATCCCAACACAGCCCCAGAGTGTCCTGTGAGAATAGCAGAAGGGGGAGGAGAAGTAGCACAGGGGCAGGAGCATCTTCAATAGGAGCTGGATTTCAGGCTTCAGGGGATGAGGGGGATGTGGGGGAGCAGCTGTTTCATACAAAGTTTAGAGAGGGAATGCAAAGGTTTTGCAAGAAATAGGTTGTGAAATACAAGGCAGGAGGATTGAAAAGGGCAAAGTGGCTTGATTTGAGAGCTGGCTTTGTTGAGGAGAGGAGCAGAGTTAGGAGTGAGGGCCAGAGCCTTGCTTTGGGAGAGGGAAAGGTGTGGTAGAATATGATTTCTTGGTCCAGGAAACACATCTGTGCTTGCCAGAGCCTCTAGAGAGCTGGGAATGTGTGTGAGCACAGCTCAGAACAGGGGCTCCATGAGAAAAGCTCCACAAGAGAGCATTGCTACCTATTAAGAAAACAATTTTTGAAACAAGCAAACAAATTTAAGCTTTTCATTTACTTTTAGAGGACAAATATTAATCACTGTTCTGCTAGTTGTTTTACCTGAGAAAGCCAAACTTTTTACAATGATTATCACTTCATAGCATCTTGCAGTCTCCACTTTCATTTGTGGTTTGTTTTTTTTTTTCCTCCCACATTCACTATTTTATTTTTCTATTCATCTGCGCAGTTGT
Organism: Erpornis zantholeuca; assembly: GCA_013400515.1. NCBI lineage: Eukaryota > Metazoa > Chordata > Aves > Passeriformes > Timaliidae > Erpornis > Erpornis zantholeuca. The sequence goes on from VZTN01028474.1 coordinate 1,044, forward strand.
TGCTTATCAGCCATGGAAATTTACAGATATTAAATTAGCTACAGGAGGGCTCTGATATTGTTCCCTCAATGCTAGAGAAACCTATTGAGAACTAAAGGAAACATTATTAATGAAAACTGAATGAGAAGGCTATAAAGTTCAAACAAATTGTGTTCCCTACCTCACAAGATCTGGATGCATGCAAAATTTCATGCAAATTACTCATAAAATGGTATATTATGTTTTTGCTTCTTCAACCAAAAGCATTGGTGAAGTATTGTCATTCAGTGCAGAACATATTGGATGATAATTTTAATTAATGTAGTGAATCGTTTAACAAGGAGTAATACAGGATATGAATGGTTTATTATAAAAATTATGACCTTCACCACAGAACTTGAACTTCTTAATTTTCACAATATAAAGCAAAGCCTCTGCCCTGTAGGCTGGAATATGTCCTCTCCAGTTGAGATGCAGATCATAAAAGAGTATCCTGGAAATGAACCTTGGTTTTATGTAAAAATGGTGTGGAGAAAGAGACTAAATCTGTGTGTGTCTCCACTAATAGGGTAAATAATCAGCAATTTCTGGACCAAAATGGAGGAGAAATTTTAAGATATTACCTCTCCATTATGGTGTTGATGCTCAGTATTGTGTGCTATTCTATGTGATCATAAAACAAAGCTAAACAAAACCAACTGCCACTCGTTAAAGTACAGAGTCTCCTTCCAAGCCAGTCAGGAGCAGTCTAAAGCTTCTGAGTCTTTTGGACTTGCTGGGGTAAACTGAGTTTTGTTCTGTTACACAGAATTCTTCCAAGAGACAAACAGAAAAAAGATATTATATTATACTGGAAAATTAAGAAAATTCCTTTGCAATTCTCTCATATATTATTGTTTTGACACAAAGGATGTAAGAGAGAACAGATAAAGTCAAAATTTGCTTTTCAGCCTAGATTTTCTGGCTCATTCCTTTGCTCCATATTGAGAGGAAACAGCTAGAGCTGTTACTGAATTTAGCCACAACACCTGAACCAAACCGATAATGAATTCAGGAGGCTGAAATTGGCTTCAACACCTCCAACCCTGGGCAAACCTGCAGCCATCCAGACACAACTAAACTTCCAGAGCTCCACAGTGGCTCAGAACACTAACTCAGCATTAACATTCACGCACTTTACAAACAGCATGCCCTCAACATGGGGAGAACCATCTCCTGTCCTGACATTCAGAGCAAATGCTATTGCTGATACTGGAAAGGCTGGAACCTTGCCTGGGATATCGAACAGAGCACAGAGAGGCCTCAAAGCTGTCTCAAAGCCTGGGTGAAATACTGGCAAATATTTTTGCAAATTAAAACCTCGCATGGCAGAGGAATATGGTGAGAAACTACAAAGGCCTGGGAAGGTTGATGCTCAGGGCAGCCTGCTGGCTCCAACGTGCTGCTCAGGGTTCCTGGCGAGCCATTTTAATTGAAAGTGAGAGCGTCTGTGGCAAAAGGTTGGGAAGTCCTGCTCTAATTGACTCTTTCTGGGGTTAACCGTCGCAAAGAACGAGTCAGATCCCAGCTCTGCCGTCAGTTCAGTCCTCCCCCATCATTAATTACTTCGGTTGCATTTCTTAATCAGCGCTGCTCAGATCTATTGGAGAGATCCCTGGCGCCTCGCCAGCACCGCCACTCCGACTGAATAAAACACACGGCGCAGGGAAGGGGAGGAGGGCAAGCCTTGCTTGTTATTTCTTCTCCCTTTGATGCCGAACGAGTTGGGTTTCCGACACAAACCTTTCTGTGCAGCTTCTTTCCCCCAACCAGAGCACGGGATCGTTGTCCCCGTGGCCTCTCTTTGGTCGTGTCTTTAATTGACCTTCCAGCATTCTGGAGGGCTGTGGTTCAGATGAACTGATTTCTGCCCATGGCTGTGGCAGGGCACTTTGTCCCAAAATGCCACAGATCCCCTTGTAGGTGCAAATCAAGGCAAAGAGGCTCGTCAGGCTCCTCCACACTCACTCTCAGCTATCCCTGGCCATGGAAGGGGAGTTAGAATCAGATGATTTTTGAGGTCCTTTCCAGCCCAAGACATTCTCTGATTCTGTCTGCCTAAGATGCTTGCCCTGCAATAGCTGGAAGTGGGATTCAATCTGCACCTGCAGATTAATGGGAAAATTGGGATCTTCACAGCCAGATGAATCACAGAGCTGAAAAGACAGGTTTGGAGAGTCCAGGTACCAGCAAGGCAGCAGGAAGGGAGCAATTTTGCCCCAGAGCAGAGAGCTCCAACATCATGTCCTGCCTTGCTCAGGCTGGCTGCTCAGGAATTTTCTCTGGGTTTCTCACCCCACTTTCATCCCCTTTCTCCACCACACTTTTTTTTTCAGCTGAAAGACTAAACAGTTTTGTCTTCTCTTGGTTAAAGAGGGGACTGCAACCCACTTGATGCAGCTTCTAGGAACTCACCAGATACATAGGGATTGAAGGGGATCAAAGAAAATATTTTATACCTTTGTGTTGCATTTCTCTTGCAGTGAAGAGGGCAAAATGAGTCCATTACCAGAAGTTGTCCTCTGCCATCAACTTCCTGGGAAGAATAGCTGTTTGGACATGGTTAACAGATGATGGCTCAATGATCTTAGAGGTCCTTTCCAACCTAAATGATTTTAGGAGTATAAGGGAGGTTTCACAGAATCATTTAACGGCCTGAGTTGGAAAGGGACCTTAAAGACCATTGCATTCCAACCTCCTTCCATGGATAGGGATGCCTTTCACTAGACCAAGTTGCTCCAAGCCCCATCCAACCTGGCCTTGGACACTTCCAGGGATCCAGGGGCAGCCATGGCTTCTCTGGGCAACCTGTTCAATGTCTCCCCACCCTCACATGGTAGAATTTCTTCCCAATATCCAATCTAACTCTGCCCTCTGGCAGTGGGGAGGTATTCCCAGTGTCCCATCACTTCACACCCTTGCCCCAAGTCACTCTTCAGCTCTCTTGGAGCCCCTTAAGGCACTGGAAGGTTTTTTTCAGGGAAGGCTCATTGCTTGGATGAAGCAATTCAAGCCCCTGCACTTCTCTTATTGAAGGGAGGATGAGAAGCAAGCACAGCCCCATTCCAGCATTTCGATCTCTCAGATTTTGTTGTTTCACACTGAGACCAATCCAGGGGGAGAGGAGTGGCCAACCCAGAACAAACACAGCACATTTACCGTAAGAGATTACTTTTTTTTTTTTTTTGTCTCCTTGGAAATTTCCCAACCTGCTTTAATTAAGTTCTTCCAAACCCAGCGAACGCACGCGAGGCATTTGAGAGGGGAGGGGTTCGTGTGCGCGCGCGTTGTTTGCCGGATGGGGATTTTTGCAAGTTTTCTTTCCTCTAATGAAAATTTCCTTGGCTGTCCCCATTAGAATAGGCTGTGGCCAAGCTTCTGGTGGGCTGACACCCCGTGGCTTGGCCCTGGGGTCACGCACTAGTGCCAGGTGGTGAGAGAGTGGCATTTCTTTGCTCATGACCCAACGGCCTGTGCAAAATATGCAAAAAAATTATAAAACTAGTAAGATATGCATTTCCAAGTCCTCCCCTGATGTATTCTTTCAATATACTCTTTGGATTACTGATGGAATGTGTCTCTTAAACAGCCCTGGGACCTGCCTCCCTGCCAAAACCCCTAAAAGGTGCTGGTTTTGCTGCCACTCCTGCTTGTAAAACGTGTTGTCTGAAATCACCTCTTCCTCAGCAGGGTGTTTTCTGAGTAGTTTTCTCTCCACCTCTGCAAATTCGTGTGCGTTTCGTTCGTCTGCACGGGGGTGGCTAATCAAGGATGTCATGAGCTCTCAATGAAACAAAGTCTTTGGACGTGGGGACCCAGAAAAATGGACACAGTGTACTCCCAAAATGTTCTTAGTAGCACATGTGAATTTCTTTGCACTCAAATTAAGCAGGATTAAAGCAGCTAAACTGTTGTTGCTCAGTTCTCTTGGATCATGTGACAAAGCCTGAATCGCTTTTAGTCACTGGTATAGGCCTAAGTCAGTCCCTTGATCTCCAAATTAATTTTTGAATTGAATGATTGTGTGGGGTTTTTTCGTCCTAATTGAGCCTTCAAGTGAAAAATGCTTAGCAAACAGATGGAAAACTGAGGACAAAAGGGTCTATTATGTAATAAAAAAAGGGAGAGTTCACTACAACAGTTTGAAATTAGTACTTGGAGGCTCAATTTATTTTTTCTTTTTTCTCTTCATAAAATCCCAAACAGTAAGCGATATGCAGCGTGTTTGGCACAGCTTGGTGGAAAACCATGAGAAAGGAAGAAGGTGAAAAATTCATACCAGCAGCTCTCATAGCAGACAGTATAAAGCATATGAGCAATTTATTGATCCACTCCTCATTTTTCATTAATTGATACGGCAGAAGCAACATTCCTTTCTCCCTGGAAGAGAAAGGTTTCAAGGGGTAACAGTGCAAAGCTCAAAGTTTGTTCATGGATATGAAAAACCTCCCAACTTTCCCTGGGAAAGGCACTGGAGTGTTTCAAGTTCTATGGGACCCCTGGGGCACCCCGGGGTTCTCTTGCTGTTCCCCAAACAGTGGGCTGGAAGGATGGGGAAATACCTGGAGTTTCTTCAAGGAGCTCTCTTTCATTCCTAGGTGGAGACTTAATTAATATCCCTGTCTGCTAATGAGTAGGAGTAAATGGGTTTTATTGACAACTACTGAGTCAATGGGGTTTATTGATAACTACTGAAGTCCAATCAGAAATCCAGGTTAAAAAGGGTCATGCTTTAGCCAGCTGTCTCCTCTATGTACAGTTAAAAGTTAGAATTGCTTTTTTGCCCAAAAAATCCTTGTTGTTTGCTCCCTGTAGTTCAACACAAAGCTCATCACCGTAGCTGTGCTTGTGCTAAATATTCTTCAATGCCTAGGGCACATATATTTAACTCTTTACTCCCTATTGTTCTGGCAACTGAATGTTTTTAAGCTGTTCCAAGTTACAATCACTGCTTAATATAGAGAGAAACCACTCAAGTATGAATTGATTTTTGGCCATGGTTATGGGAAGACCATCGGCTCTGGTGAGGTGGAGAAGCCATCAGCACCAACAGGAAAGCAAAGAGTTGCCTTTTTACACGTCGGCATTTCCTTCAAAGTGCTCCTGCCACATTTTGTGGGAGGTGCACAGTTCTGTGGTTGGATAGAGCCTGACAGAAACCACCACTTGTGTTGGGCTCTTCCACAGCCCTGCATGTTTTGGTCCATGCATTGAGTGTGTGTGATCCACAGAGCTCCTGTGTTCACCCAGGGCATCATATTGCTCAAAAATATTGTGCAAAGAGTTTGATTCTGCTTATGCCAAGAGTGCTCAAATTTCCTGGCATAACTTGTTGATGAATAATAGAGTCTGGCTAAGTGTGTTCATATATTTAAGAAGATGATTTTCTCCAGTGAAGCATCTGGGAGATGCTTGGGACTTAAAAGATTCACAAAAACCTGTATGGTTTCAAGGCCTTCTGCTGGCCGTCATGTCAGTGTTAGGATTTCTCCCTCACTGGGAACTTGTTCTGCTCCTGTTCGAGCAAAGGGATAGTTCTAGCATATGGAGAGGGAGCAGGAGGGTCTGGGCTACAGCCTCTGAAAGGGATAAAAATGTGAGAAAAGTATCTGCAGACAGAACAAGTGACGGCAACTTCTTTCCTGAGGTGAAAATGCGGCACTGAGTTCAGAACAAGTAGGACTTTGTTCAGCCAGTTAAACTGAGAGAGGGCAGGATTTGATGGGATATGGGGAAGAAATTCCTCTCAGTGAGGGTGCTGAGGCCCTGGCACAGGTTGCCTGGAGAAGCTGTGGCTGCCCCATCCCTGGAAGTGTGCAAGGCCAGGTTGGACAGGTTTGAAACACCCTGGGACAGTGGAAGGGGGTGGCACTGGATGTTCTTTAAGGTTCCTTCCAACCCAAACCACTCTGTGACTCTTTGATTCTAATTAGTGAAACTGGGATATCAGCAGGATGGGAGACACCTGCAAGGTCTAACTCTGCAGTGGAATATTTCCATATTTGTTATAGGACAACTTGTGGTTGGTCCATTGAACAGTGTCCATGCACTGGGAAGACCACCAGGATGGGATGATTCCCACAGCAGCTGCCCCCCTCCTGGCTGACCTGGGCACTTGGGAACCCAGTGGGTTTGCAGTGCCATTGCCATCCTTAGCAGATATAATCAGCAGAGCACACCACTAACCCAGCTCTGCTCCCTCTCAGGGCTGCTCCAAACTCACCCCAACAGTCTCCAAATCAGATCCTGTAAATCAAGTCTCCTGAGTTTTCATTATTTTCCTGAATTAGAAGTTCAGGGAAGGCTTATTCTCATTTTGCCTGAAATAGCAGCGCATGAGCTGGGCAGGAACAGGTCTAACCTTTCAGCAGAGTTCAGGCTCTGCCACGTCAGCGATTGTTTCTTGCCATCGCAGTGGAAAACTCTTTTCCCTTTCACTTCACATCATTTCTTTCTGCAGAACGCTTTCAGTGCAGATAATGCACACCGAGGTACAATGCAGGCAGTTGTCTGAGAAAAGAAACCCGTTCTCTTCTAGTGGGTGGTAGGTAAGAATTACTAATCCAATCTGCTTGAGTTAACGCAAAACAAGGATTAGGGTAAAGTTCCCGAATATGTTAATCTTCCTTTATAGAGGCAAACTTTAGCACCGCTATCAACCCCGTGGTTTATAGTTCATGGGAACAATGAACCAATTAAACTCGAGCAGAAAAAAATCTTGCACAAGTTTTCTGATTGTTACCTAATACTTTGAATTCTTTTGATTCTTAATTATTTGCCACTGTGTCATAGACAGGGGAAATAAAATGTTGTTTATTATTCATTAGACTCTTTCTAAACATATCCATAATTAACTGCATCTTATTGTAGTTGTTCTTTTCATCTCTCTCTTTATGAAAGTAGGTATTAAATGACACATAAGGGCCTGGATAACTGATATAATTGTTGGCAGTGGAAATAGATGGCTTATTGGAACTGTTGTGCCTATTCATAGTCAGCTAGTTGTGAAAAAACCTCAGCTTGTGTGAAGGAAAGAAAAAGGGACATTCAGAACCATTTCTCTTAGGTTTTGGGAAAGAAAAAATACCTTATTTCACTTTTTATATACGAGCACTCAACAGCAAAATGTCCTCTGGCATTACAGAAGCAAGCCCATTTGGAAAAGCCTTAAATGCTGCTTTAGCCTTGTTGCTATCCAAAATATTCTTACTTACTGCTGCTCTTACAGCAATCCATACAATTTGGAAAATTTTACCGTGTATTCTGGATTTTTTTTCCACCTTTCAAATTTCTGACTGGGGAACAGAGGGAAAGAAGAATAGTTGGACTTGCTGCTTGAGACAGAAATGTCAAGGATTTACTTTAGAGTGCTGCAAGGTCTATTCGCCTGTCAATACCTGCATGTGGATCTTGGGCACATCAATTAGAGAAATGTAGTCCTAAAGCAAATGTTACACTGCAGGATTTCAGCAACTTCTGTGCCAGTGTGTCAGAAAAGGCAGTTTGATTTTAGGGTAATAATGTAGATGTTTTGTCTAACCAGCTATTGATCCTGGTGATAAGTGGACAGCAGGGTTGTTTTTGTGGTATCAAGATGTACTTGTGCTTGTTAGAGATTTAATCCCACTGCAATCCGATGCAAAAGCTGTTTCTGGGAGATTCTGATGTCACCACCACTTCTGGAAACCTCAGTAATTATTGAGGATTTAACTGGACCTGAAAGAGAAGGGAAGTAACCCTCTATTAAATACATTTTTGTGTACAACCAAAATTCCAATGTGATTTATGGAAAAAGCCTCAGGATGAGACTTGTTGGATATTGTGATCCAAGCTCTGGTTCAGTTTATTAAGTCACATTTATAATGTTCTCAATTAAGAGAATTGCAGTTCAGGGAATACAACAGGCCACAGCAGGTCAGAGTACAGGCCTCTGTAGCAGAGCACTTGTCAAAGGCTCATTTTATTTAGTAAAAATTAGTCAGCTTTCACATCCCCTTGGTGAAAAGTGGGCACTGAGCTGACCCCTTCATGCTGGAGTTAAACTTCTCAGCGGGAAGCAAAGACTCCTTGGGAGCAGTGACCCAGTGTCTTGTTTTTAGTCCTTTTGTTCAGCTCCCTCGATTTCTGCTTTTCACCTGGGAGGAGCAGGCAACTCAGCCTTCCTCAGGACTGGCTGCTCCATGTCTCGAACCTCCAATTCATCTCTGTGCTCCCTCTAAGCAGCAAAAACCTTTGGGAATGTGCAAGTGAGGTTGGGGGACTTTTGCAGACTGACATCAGCGTGCCACCAGAAAGTGCAGTGCTCAGTGCACCATCACCTCCCAGCGCTGATAGTCAGAGAATCCTTCAGGTTGGAAAAGAAATTTGAGATCGTTGAGTCCAGTGGATGCCAAAGCCACCACTAACCCATGTCCCCAAGTGCCACATCCACATGGCTTTTAAATCCCTGCAGGGATGGGGACTCTACTAATGCCGTGTGCCAGTGCTTGACAACCCTTTTGATGAAGAAATTTTTCCTAATATTCAGTCTAGGCCTCCCCTGGCTCAACTTGAGGCTTGTTACTTGGGAGAAGAGACCAGCACTGATAATAAGGGACTCCCTACGTGGATTTAGTTAGAAACAAAGCACACCAAAATCTCAAACGCAGCCAGGACATCTCTTCCAGTTTGGAGTGCTCTATTCTGGGAGCTGAGGGAAGCACTTGGCTGCGGGGTGACAGGTTAAGTGTGGTCTGTCTGCGGGCCAGACACTCCGAGGTGTAAACTGGGAGCGCTCCCAAGATGCTGAGTTACATCTTCTGGAGAGCTGCCCCGCTCCATCAGGCTCCGCCGTGCCGGGGCCCCATCCTGGGAGCTCTGGAGCCAGTGGGAACAGATGGCACTCAGCACTTGGCAGCATTAGACCCCAAATCCCAGTTCCTGGGTCTTTTTTTTTTTTTTGTCTAACCACCAAAAATCTCTTTCAGTTCACGAGTGGCAAAGCATCAGCAAAACCGAGGTGGGGCGAGACGCGCCGGGCAAACCTGGTTTGCTGCTTGAATAAATTTGCAGAACTAGCAAGTGCTTTTAGCAAGGCCTCCAGTGCACAGCAGAAATAGTCCAAGTTTGAGGCTGGGGGACTTTTCAAGCTCGTTTCCCTGCTGTGGCACATAACGAACAGACAAAAACCCCTTTCTGTAGCCTCCGCTGGCTGCGACATTTGTTGGTGTCTGTGGATCTCATTCAGAGCGCTTTGTGCGACACTCGTAGCAATGTAACTGTATTGTGGCAGGAGACTGGAGAGGGCAGCGGATCACTCGCTCGAAAACATGACCTTTTAATTTAAACAAAAGACTTGAAAAAATGAAAGTGGGTCTTAAATGCAGTTTAATCAGTCAGGCGAAAGATGTCTAATGAAGCTGCCAGACAGATTTGTAGCCAGACTGTCACTTTACCCGTCATGTTTACAGCCTCCAGTGGTGAGATTAGGACTGGGTGAAGGCTCGGTCTATCCAAATTTCCCCAGTCTGCTCCTCTACCCTGTTTGTCGAGTTTTGACAATTTGACAAATTATTTTGTTGTGCTGTCTCTAGACCTGGAGCGTGTCGCTCCCACCTTTGAGTGCAGCTGAGCATTGCCTGATGGAGGGATGAGAGACCCAAAGAGATGCTGAAATGCTACAAAATCAAGGTAAACCCTCTCAGACTTTCTGCTTTATGACGTTTTCCCCGCAGGTGATCAGTGCTAAACCACCTGCCTCTTGAATAAGGACAGCTGAAAAATTTCAGAGCAATTTTTAAACATCTTGATTCCCTCTGCTGTGAATCAATGAGTTGTTTTTTTACCAGGATCTCTATTTCTTGCTTAAAGTTGCTGGGATGCTGCAGACATGAATAGGGCATCTGTGGAAACCTTTCAGCAGGTGTTGCTGCCTCAGAAGATATCTACACCAAAAAAGGACTAGATTTAATGAGAACCAAGTTAGAAATCTCCCCCAGAGTTAAATTCCCAGCTCTGTGGTGGCGGCGATCGCACATTTCTCACCAACACCAAACTGGTTCTGTTTTAGCATTTCTGGACGCACAATTGTCGTTTATTTTGCAGGGAATATTTGCTACTTAAGAAGTTTTCCGTGGCTGCCTGTTGTAGAAGCCAACCTCTGTGTTTATCCACAGTCTAAGCAGGGCTCAGACACGCAGCGTCTGAGCTCCCCCACACAGCCATGTCGGTGAACCCAGGCTGGAAGGGGAGGAATTGCCTCTCTGGAAGATGAGAGGGGATCTATTTTCCATGCTAGCTCTTTCCTGGGGGGCTTTGCCAAGAAGAGAAAAAAAAACACTCAGAGTTTTCTGTCTTTTTACCCTTTTATTTATTTTTTTTTAAAGAAGGTCAAAGTTATCACTCCTGATTTCTCATCGTAATCCCACAAATCCTAGTGTATGTCTCCCTGTCCTTTCATGCTAAAAGCATAAGTGTGCATGTGTTTTGCAGCATTTAGGAGGGTGCTGGCTGTTTCCCCATCTGCATACACACTGTGTCACTAAAAAAGCCAAACCAGGAAAAGCAGTTCAATCTCAAACATTTGCTTATTTTTCTCAGGTTCTTTAAAGCCAATTATTGTTTTACAATCACTTACGTGATCTGACATCTAATTCTGCTTCAGTGGAACAAGGCAAGTGGGCAAAAATTACTTTTCTTTTGAGTTGCCTTTTTTTTTTTTTCTCCCTTTCCCTAAACATTTCCTTTTCCAAGTTTCATGCTTAGCAAAAAAACCCCTCTGTAATTGTCTTGTCATGATTGTAGCTTTTCCCATTCACTGCCACTTTACATGGAAGCCCCGGGAAAAGAATTCTCAAAAAATGAAATTTCATGCTTGCATGTGTTTCTGTGATCTGCAGTGTGTATGATCTCCGAGTGGAAAAAACTTCTCTAAAAATAACTGGATTACCCTTGCTCCGACGCCATCTGATGCCTCCCGAGCAGATCCCGCCGCTCGCCTGTGATCTCTGGCCCGCCGCAATCGGGGTGACAGGCATTGAGGAGAGGGGCTGGCGGTGACACCCCCGCCCTCACCCCCTCGGGACACGGCCTGGGGGACTGGGGCAGCCCCTCGCAGCAGAGCACAAAGCTCTGACCTGTGGAAAGCAGGGAATGGTGTCATTACCTGGTTCCTCAGGAGGACCTGCAGCGTTTTGCCTCAACGATTGTTTTCAGACTTATCTTCCCTGCAGGCCTCCTCCGTACAGGGTTTTTTTGAGGGGACCGGTTTGGACAGTAAAGCTTGGGGTGTGTCTGTCCAGTGGTGTGTGCAGGGCATCATCCCAACCCTCCCCATCCATCAGGAAGGCTCCCGTGGAGCCAGAGGGCTGGGATCTGTCCCCTTTGGTTGCAAGACCCTCTTATCTCTGCAGCGTCCTGCCCTGGTCTGGGGCCTGCAGGTGGTATTGCAGCCCAAGAAATAAACACTGATAGAGCCCAGAGGTCCAAAAATTCATCTTTCAAGATCTTTTTTCTTCTTGTCTTACAATCTTTCTTCCTACATGGACACACTCTGTGGCTTTATTAGGATGGGAACTGCAGATGCAGCCAGAGCCACGGTAGTCGGCCTCCTCTTTCCCTGCTGCCCAGTGATTTCATGGCAGGTTTTCCTGCCTGGAAGTAGAAATGACTTTGTAAGTCCTTGCTTCTGAGATGCCACCCAGCAATGGCACCTGCCAGCTGGGCCAGCAGTGCCCACAGGACGAAAGAGTGTGTCCCTCTCTGGCGTGGCTGCATCCAGCCCTGACCCACATAAGCAACAGTCCCTCAAGGGCTACCTTGAAAAGGGATTAGGTAGGAGTGGGTCGGAAAAACCACTGAGCAGATGAGAGCAATAACACATTAGCAGGAGCGGGAAGGCTGGTCCGGTGACTGAACATCAGACTTGGACTCAGGAGATCAAGGTTTAATCCTCCATTCTTCCACAGATGTTGGCAAGTCACTTAATCTCTCTGTGCCTCAGTTCCCCATCTGGAAAAGGAAGATAATGGTAGTTCTTTTGTCTGCACTGTCTGTTTAGATTTCTAAGTTTTCCAAGGCCAGGGATGCTTCTCCAGGAGCATATAGATGGCACCTGCCTCTGCAAGGGGAATCACATCACTGCCTTCCATGCTAGAAATGATAATTAATAACAGAAATATCAGTCCTTTAATCATCCGGGAACTCAAGCTGGTTTGCAACAAGATTTGCACTTAGTGCATCATAAGAGCTTTAAGTGAGGTTGAATAAGCACATAATATAATATAATATGCATTTCCAGAAAACGTCTTTGTGAGGTCTTTGGACTCTCTGCTTCTATCTTCAGATGACCACAAGAGTCATCCCCATCCTGTAGTACCTGAGAGCCATTTTCAGGCTGGGTGTCAAGGCAGAAGTTGTATTGAGGGGATTTTAGCTGGCAAGAAACATCAACAGCAGCTTTGGGGCATTCCCAACTCACCATGGATTCAGAAGGAATCAGACCAACTCCTGCTCTGGGAATCTGCAGTTCCCTCTACTTTGGAACTCTCTGTTTCCCCATCACCTGAAAAGTTTGGGCTGAATTCATAGAATCATAAAGTTGTAGAATATCCTTTACTGGAAGGGACGCACAAGGATCACTGAGTCCAACTCTTGCCCTTGCAGAGCACACCCCAGGAATCACACGTTGCTCCCAAGAACATTGAATTTAATGCTCTCAGGGTTATGTGTATGTTATATTATCAAGGCTGATATTGTTGTTACTCTGGGGAACCTACCACAACCAAAATCACCCAGGTTACTTTCCAGGAGAAAAAGCCCAAAGTAACTATTTCTAGAACTTTTCCTTTGCTGATGTGACATGAAAGAAAAATATTTTGAAGTCTGTTCACTCTGCTTTCCAGTGGGAGAGAACTGGTAGCTGTCCTGATTATACTTAGCATCTACTGGAGTCTTCACTGAGGTTAAAAGGAAATTTCAGCAGGTAGGATTATCTCCAACAAGTGTTATATCCTGCCAAATTGTGTTTGGATTTTGTTAGACTTATTTACTTGTTCACAACACCCGGGGAAGCCAAGACTTTTTTTTTCTGTAAAGAATTTGGCTGTGTTTGAAGACATGGGAGCTGTGTTTTTCAGGTGAATCAGGCTCAGGTGGACTTTAGGATTTGACATAATATTGATTAAGTGACTAACCTCCCTCTTCTGCTGGAGGTGCTGTGGCTACTGTGAGCAGTGCTGAGCTATTAGAGGGCTGCAGGGATGCTTTCTGGTGGCAGCTTTGGCTTAGGACAATTCACTTGAAGTTTTTGGGATTAAGTAGTTTATCGTTCTGTCTTGGCTCCAGCCTGGTCTCCAGAGCTGTGGGATGTCCTGAAATTCCCTCTGCATGTCCTCTCTCTCTCCATCTCCTCTGACTCTACCCAAGAACCTTGGTGAAAATTCAGGCCTGATGGTGATGCTTTCACTGATAAACCCCTTCACTTCAGCCCCATGATCTTTCATCCATCTCTTCTTTTTCCTGTGCTTCTCCTTCATACATGTCTCTGCTTTCCAACGCTTCCCACCTTGCTGCTCAGTCCTGTATCCCCATTTATTAATGGGATATCAGGCTCTAAGTGAGCTCTGGGCCTTTCAGTCCTTTTCTTGCTGTCTCTGTCCCTGATGAAGATCTTCTGTGCTAGTTTTATGTATCAACACTTGATGATTCTCTCATATATTTGTTTTTTAAGGGGTGATCTGATGGGAGAACTGGTGCCAAGCGTCCGCCCCAGCTGCACCTCATACTTCCAAATCCTCTTTTGTTGAACAGGTAAGGAGCTCTGACATTCCTGGAGTCACAGCACGTTCCTAATGAAGAGGGAAGAGTGGGGTAAGTGGAGACATTGCCTTTGCAGTGGGTTACATGTCCCCACAATGGAGCAAGTGCCCTGGAGTGAATATTCTGTGTGTGCATGATAAGCCTTAACTAGCCCTGAGTATGTGCATGTTGGAAAAGATGGCAAGAAAATTACAGATATTTTTCTCTTTAGTTTTAAATTTCGAGTGTTGCTTTTTTTTTAACTTTTTCCTGTGACTAATTGCAGAGAAATGTGGGTGGAAGAGGGACTGGGTTTACCAGTTGGTTGAAAATTAAGAAGAACTGGGAAAAAATCATCTTTTTCCCCATTCCTGCTGAAAATTCTCTCTCATTTCTTTGAGCTAAACCTCTGCCATGCCCCCCATCCACAGTAGTCTGTGTTCTTGGCATCCTCCTTGTCCCATGGGGTACTATTTTTGGCATCTTCCAGCTTCCTTGTGGTACTATATTCTTGTCTCCGAGTCAAAAGAACTAGGGGGGTTGTGGGGGTGCCAGGTGAAAATAAATCCTGGAAACATTTATTCTTTTCCCAGTGTAAATTTTCCATGGAGGAGGAAAATTTCTAAACAGCTGCAATTTACAGGGCTTTGCTGCACAAGGGGTTTTAAAACATCAGATCTCTTAGTTCTAGTCAATATAGGCCAAGTTATTCTGAGAGATGAAAATTCTACCTAGATCTTAAATCTTTCCTGGCAGTGACAGATGCCAAAGCCTTTCTGGAAAAAAAAAATTACAATTGTTTTGTCAAAGCTCACTTTATAAATACCTTTTGCTGGAATGATGATGCTTTGTATGAAACACACTGCAGAAAACTGACAGTGGGGATGGAAAACGCTGACCTAGTTTTTTCCAGAACAAAAGCAGGATTTATTTTTTTGTACAATTTTTCCTCTTTTTCTTTTTTTCTTTTCTTTTTTTTTTTATCCCTTTTTCTTTCCTTGTAAGAAAAGAGAGTTCAGTAAATGCCAGGGCTTAGGGAAGAAGCTGGTAGTGGGAAGAAAAGCCAAGTACCTTTGTGGTCAAGTGTCCACAAGAAACCTTAATAATCTCTCTTGGGCAGGTCAGTGGTGCCCCCTCTGAGGTGTCAGGGTCCTTGTGCTTTTGATTGTTGTAACACCATCAGTCTTCAGCCCTACAAAACACCTTCAGCTCCTGCTCTGAGCTGCAGAGGGATCTGGGTTTTTAGAAAAGTGAGATTAAAATGCAAGCTGAGGCATCCCCTTTAGGTGAGACAGATGTGTGGGATCCGATTTGGCAGGGGTGGATGAGGACTCTGCATGCCAAGCCAGGGAATTTTGCACTGGTTCTGCTGGAGGTCAGGTGGGCTCCTTCTGATTCCTGACTTTAAAAAATCATCATCTTCCTGCCTTTGGGTGAAGGACTCCAGCAAGTGGCTCAAGAGGTGCAAGAAATCCTGATCACGTTCCTGGTAAGGAAAGGCCAATTAACAGAACCAGAGTTCAGCAGAGCTGAGACCACCTAAGATGCAGCTTCTGGGTCTGTGGAGGGAAACACAGTCCTTGTTCTCTTTTCCTTTATTTATCATGCATCTGTTTAAGTCACAATTTGTGGAATTAAGGGGACAAACCCGAAGCCAGGCCCTGCACTAGTGGTCTGGATAGAAGGCACTGAGTCTAAATTCTGAGGGGAATTGATACAGCTCTGATGGTGCTGGAGGCCAGGCTGGGTGGGCTTGGAGCATCCTGGGATAGTGGAAGGTGTCCCTGCCCAGGGCAGGGGGTGGAATGGGATGGTCTGTAAGGTCCCTTCCAAGCCAAACCATTCTCAGATTCTGTGGTATCAAAGCAAAAAGGGTTGGAGAGGATAATAACCAGAAATCGTTCTCCCAGAAAAAAAGCTCAGAACACAGATAGAAGCTCAACTCAAGTTTTCCCTCCTAAATTTGCCCATAATTAAAATTAACATATGCAACGAAGGAGCAGTACAACATTACTTAATTTCTCCTCTTCATTAGAGCTTCACGAGTATTTGGGCTCCACCAGGTTCACATTCCTTATTGCAATTTCTTGGTGTTTATGATGCCAGAATGATTTTTTGCTTTTTCTTTTATACCACTCTTACATACTCTTTCATAGTTTTATGTATTCTCAGTGCTTTTAGCCTACATACTGGTAATTTTCCAAGGCTGATAACTCAGCTCAGCCCCACAGCACTGTTAAACCAGGAGAGCAAACATCCTGGGAGCCCCAGACACCAAAGGCCTCTCCAAGAACACATTTTGTAAACTAAGATAAATCCATCCAAGGAGAAAGTTCCTCAGAACAGGAGGTGCACTTGAGCCTCTCATTGGGAAATCTTTGATAAATATGTTAATTTTGCAAGGCCTATAAGTGTGTGTATTTCAGTGTGAGGGGGTGCATGCATTTTTGGAACATTCCACCCGGACGAAACGCTGTACCCAAAGATCCTGAAACAAACACCGAAGTAAAAACCCCTTTCCCCCACCAACCCTGCTTTGGTTTTCATTTTTAACACCAGAAAAAAGCAACACTTACACCAGGCACATCTTCCAGAGCATTCCAGGTCATTAAAAATTCACCCTCTCCTTTTTAATCTCTCGCCGAGTTGTCAGCCTCGAGCGCGAGTCCCTGCCTGGAATGCTGTGCCTTTATTGCTCGTTGTCAGGAAGGTTTTCGCTCGGAATTCTCCCCAGCTGGTGCCGTGCTGAGCCATGGCTGTGGGTCAGAGTTTGCATCTCAAGCCATCAGTTTTCATCACGGCGTTTGTCACGAGCTGAGGAGGTTTTTATGAGATGGAACGACACGAGGGCGAAAGGCACTGAAATTCAGCCTGCCTGTGTCAAGCTGCAGATGAAGCAAATTTTTTGGTAAAAATGGAATGAGTTGAAGGATTTATTTAAAAAAGTATTAATATTTGCTGCCACTGATTTTCTTCTCTGCTGTTGGTTATGTTGGTTTGCATAGGGCAGCGGAGTGTTTTTTAAAGTGGTGTTAAAAACTACCTGTTTTTATTTAGCAATATTAAAATTTACTAATTTTTACTGAAGAATTACTAATGTTTATTAAAAATTACTTGTTGATATTAAAAATCCTATTTTCAGTAATATTTTAAAGAGTATTCGCAGTAATATTAAAGGCATTTAATAGTAAATGAAATATTACATTATTTAAAATTATTATTTAATAATATTTAATATTAAATATTAAAATTAATAGTAAATATTTTGCTAATACTAGTTTGCTATTTCCAGAGACATGCAATTATGGAGAGGCTTGTAGTGCATTGAGTTCTACACAAACATAATGCAAAAACTCTGGAAAATACAACAATTACATCATTTTCATTATTGACAATTTCTGTGCATTTTTAAATTGTTATAATTTTTTAAATTTCCTTAAGACTGGACTGCGATTCTTTTAGAAAATCACATCCTTTCTAGAAAATGACATCCCACGTGGAATAGAATTTCAGCTACCAGAAGGTCTGGGGCAAACCATCACTTGTAGATGGCTTTAAGGTTAAATGTTAGAGGGTTTTGAAGCAGTCAGTGCAAACATCTGGGTTTTATTCAGTGAAAAATGGACTTTACAAGGAAGCAAAAAATTCAACCTCCAACTTACTGCACGGTTAATTGTCATATTAGTGCCCACCCTCAGGACCTTTAATTGCAAATCCAAATCCGTGAGAGGTGAAGAACACTCAGAAAGCTGAGATTAAATATGAAATACTCCACAGCTGATGGAATTTTGCCCCTCACTGCTGTCACTGGTGTCCCCTCTGAGGGGTCCCAGTCTGGTGGGTGCCTGTGAGAGCCATCACTGGCTCTGCCCTGCGGGGTGGGAATCGCTTGGGAACAACACAACAGGTTCCTGTGGAAAGACTGAGGTTTCTCCAGCTCCAGAGACAGCCCCTGACACTCCAGCCCAGGATGGGCTCCCCCATCATCTCTGGGCTGTTTGGAGCATGTTTTAGCATCGCCACAAAAAGCCCTTGGTGAGCATCTCCCCCAGCAGGAGATTAAGAACTTATTTAGCAGTGAGTGGCTAAATACCCCCAAAATCTTCAGTTGGTCTGCTGTGGGCTTCATGCCTCAGAAATCTGGGGAATGAGATCAGTTTGCCACAAGTGAGAAAAGCACAGCAGTGCAGTGTTACAAACAACTCTGGGTGCTGAAGTTACTCTTTCAAAAAGGTGATAATTGAGAAAGACGCGAGAGCAGAGTGTGGAGGAAGCAGAGTCCCTGGGTCTCTGGCTCAGCCCCATCATGGCCAATACCTCATTGATCTCCCTACCTGGTGACCAGGTTGAGTCACGAGGGAGAAAGGTCCATTTGTGAAAGCAGCAGGGTGATAAAAGGAGGTGCTAGGCACTGTTAAAGGCACCAGGACGCTGAGCAAGCCTCGTGTGTCACTGGTTTGATGTGTTGGTTCTCCTCACAGCGAATTCAAAGCGGGGACACATCTGAAAAAGTAGATAGCCTAATGAGTAAGGCATTTGGTAAATAAGACCAATTAAAAATCAAAAGCAGTACACATCTGAAAAGGCAGATAATATGGTGGGTAAGACATTTGGTAAATAAGAGCAAATAATGATGTTCTAAACCTCAACCTAACACACTCGTGTCAACACTTGTGCTCTCATGCACAGCAGGTTTGCACCATTTTTAAAATACAGCAAGGGTTTTGTCCTTTTTGGGAAGAATTTTTTGCCTTCTAGCCCTGTTTTTTCCTTCACTTTTGAGGATGCTGTAGGATCCAAAGAGGGGAAAGAAGTCTTTCTTTTTTCCCCCTTGGTTTGTTTGTTTGTGGAGTATTTTTTGGTGGTTTTTTGGTTTTGTTACACTTAGAACACGTGCAAGAGTAAGCTGTGATGGAAATGCCTTTATGCTTTTATTTGTTTGGAAGTGTTATTAGGACAAATTTTGCAACAAGGCAGGGGCAGAGCCCTGCCTCACTTATTCAGGCATAGAATGATTTAGGTTGGAAGAGACCTCAGAAATCATCAAGTTCCAACCCTCCCTTCATAGGCAGGGACAAGTTCCACTAGAAATAAATAAATAGTCAAGCAGTTTTGGTTTGGGGGGAGGGGAAGACAGCTGCAGAAGCAGCGTGGGATCCCATAACAGGTTTAAGGCGAATCAAGAAGGGAACCTGTGTATCCTAAATTCCTAAGGGTTGGGTGGCAAAATGTTTAAACATAGATGTATTTATGGGGCTATGTATTTATTCAGGTTCTATAGAAAATGCTGAAGCCTTTCTTGCCTAACATATCATCTGTCTTTCTGGTGTGGGGAGCTTTCCAAGAGTTTCAGGTTCAGCCTGAAATAAAGTCCAGTCCTTAAATAATCTTTGGCCCCAGCTTTAGTGTTGTAGGACAAACTGGTCCATCTCATGAGGCCGTGGCAGAGCCCTGTGCACCCTTTTGGTTTCATGGAGGCATCATTTTAAGTCTGGATGGTCCTTAGACTGAGAAACTGCACATCCCAAACTGGATCTTTCTATTAATTTAAAATCAGTGTGAAGTTCACCATTCCATTATGTTAAAGTGTCCATCCCTGGCTTGAAGACCTCAAGAGCTAGACAGTTCCCCAGTTTGCTGAAATTCTGTCACTGGAGTTACTCCAGTGAGTACTTACTCAAAATACTTATTTCTAGAATTTCCCAGGCTGAGTTTTTGAGGCCTTGCCTCTTTATACATCTCCCTTTAGGTGTCAAACCCCAGGTTTCTATCAAGTGTTTAACCTAGATTAAAGTACCACCTAAAATCTTCTGTCTGGATAAGTGCTGCAGACCACAACTGGACCAGAATTGCTGCCTGACATTCTTCACATTGCAATTCCAACTAATCTGTGCAGAGCTCAGTTCATGTGATACTTGATGCAAATTTTTCTGCTGGGGGAGTGGCCGAAAAAAATAAACAGAATTTTCTCAAATTCACTTCTCCTTCAAACTGCTATTGGAGAATTCTTTGAAGGCTTTTTCTTTGGGTTTTTTTGTTTGTTTGTTTGTTTGTTTAAAGCTCATCTTGCTGCTTGGAACTGAATATTTGAGCTCAGCAGTGGCTGATGACAGATGTCACCCAGCAGTGCTTCTCCACCAGCAGTGGCTGAGTGGGACTCCCAAGGCCAAGTTTCCCGTTTCAGTACTTAAAAAAAAAAAAAAA
>VZTN01028474.1:21076-58136 GCA_013400515.1 Erpornis zantholeuca
AAAAAAAAAAAAAAGAAAATATGCATTCACTCTGCAGTGTTTCAAGGGTTATACAGGAAATTTGTGCTCAGTGGGTTCTCATTTGAGGAAAATGCAACTTCAGGGTCTTCCTTGGCAGTAAAAATGACAGAAGAATAACTCGCAGAGTAATTCATTCAGAAATAGGAAGAAAAATCAAAATATAATACTCCATAGCTTATATTTTATTTTCTGGAACGTGGCATGTGTTGATTCCAGCGAACCTGAACAGTGGTAGTGCCTTTTTCTAGTCTCATTCTCTTACAGAACAGGCTTTGGGGTTATTTCCATAAAGGCACAGGTTGCAGCTGGTACAGGTGGAGGGGTGTTCTGTAAGACACAGGGACATGCAGCTGGAAGAGTCCTGTGGATCCAGCTCCCTGGCTTTTTCAGGAATTATAATCACTCTACCATTTTGCTGTATAGGCAGACCTTTCCCTACACTTATTTTGTTGCTGGGTCACAGCTCTTCATCCTCCAGGAGACAGTTTCCCCTGTAGGTGACCTCTTTCCCTGGCAGGCAAACACCTGGGAAATTACTTGTATCAGCAAATCCAGCCACAGGTCTTGATAAGGGAAATATCTCCTGCAAACTCAGGACTTTGGTAGTGATTGGAGATGGATTTATTCAATTTCCAGGGTGCTGGGCTTTGGTCTGACATCCTGCAGTCCTTTTAGGAGGGGCCTGTCTGTTTTTCTGCTTGTTGCACAGCACATCGTGGACAGTAAATCTACATTTAATTCATGAGTGCATTTATTTGTCTGTAAATTTCAGATATTTTAAAGTAGAGGCAATGTTGTGTGAGCCCCATGTAACTTATGAATAGCACAAGACACAGCACTTCATCCTGGGATTCTCAGCTCAAAACCATTAATTGTTGGTAGACCTGAGCAAAACTTAAAGGAAAATTTGCACAACTCCCTGAATCTCCATAATTCTCCTTACAGTAAAAAAAAAAAAAAAATCCTTCACTTAGGAAACTGAGCAGATAAATATAGAGGACCTGGTGACCATGAGGCACTTTCCTGTCTCAGCCTGACTTTCCTTGTTGCAAGAGTTCCCAGAGAATGAACAGATGCTTTTAGGATGCTTTTCATCTGATGTTGTGGGACTGAATTAAATTGAATTGTGCCTGTTTCTCTTCACTGACTTAACATCTCTTAGGAGAGCTGGTTCTGATGGAAGTACCTGCATAGTTTGTATGTGCCCTGATACAGATGGATCACCCTCCAACCAAAATATTGCCTGCAGTCCCTCATTAGACAAGTAAACCTCAGGCATTTGAATGGGGACAAGAGTAACCTCAAATATTCCAGTGGTACAGGGACAATGTCCAAAGCTTGGCAAAACCAGAATAAAGAAACCATCCTGAGGGAGCTGGGGCTGTTTAGCCTGGAGAAAAATAGGCTCAAGGGAGACCCTGTCACCCTCTACAGCTCCCTGACAGGAGGCTGTAGTCAGGTAGGGGTCTGTCTCTTCTCCCTTGCAACAAGCAGCGGGACAAGGTGAAATGGCCTCAACTTGCACCAGGGAGGTTTAGATTGGATATTAAAGAAATTTTCATGGAAAGGGTTGTCAAGAACTGGAACAGGCTGCCCAAGGAAGTGGTGGAATCACCATTCCTGGTGGGGTTTAAAAGAAATGTAGATGTGGCACTTGGGGACATGGGTCAGTGGTGGCCTTGGCTGTGCTGAGGGAATGGTTGGACTTGGAGATCTTAGAGATGTTTTCCAACCTGAGCAATTCTATGATGAGTCTATGTAGATGAGGACTACAAAAAAAAAAAACCAAAAACCAAGTTAATAATACAGTTTAAAACTCACTGATAAAATAATGGCTGTGGGTGCAAGTGTGCACATGGAGACAGTGTTTACACACGAGTGGAGAGAGAAGCTGCTATCCTGGTTCGAGGTAAGGACATACCCTGTACACAAATGTATGTACAATCTCAGCAAATTCATTCTAAAACAAATTAAACCCATCACCAATAATGCAAGGAAGAAAGGAAGATTGTGTGATAATGAAAAATATGATCTGGTGCAGTTATCTGTGTTTCCATCATAAGGAGTACCCAAAAAAAAATTACAGACTTTAAATCTCATCAATAAGAACTCCATTGCAGACCTGGGCTCTAAACATTTGGGAAGTGCTGTGTTGATGGAACCATCTCCAGGGCTACTGGGTGGATGAAAACTGAAAGCAGCAGCCACCTGCAACTTCAGATTGCTGATTTGGGAAGACCTGTCTGTGCCAGCCAATTTAAAAGCCCCGAAGAAGCTGCATCATCCCTGTTATTACTGCGATCCCAGCACATCCACATCCTGCTGCACAGGGATTTAGATGCACACTGTGACTCTGTGTCTTAAGATGAGACTCAGCACCCCTCAGAATGCCTCGAATTCCAAACCACCAGGGGTTATATCCCCCACTTGATGTGTTAGGATTTATATCCACAGCTCCTGATATTACCCATGGGAATTGTGAACATGAATCCCTGCTCGAGAAAGTGAATCCTCACAACTTTTAGTTGCTGGAGTTTTGTCATGTTTCTCATCCATCATGTTTCTTGTAATTATTAGCAAGCTCACAGTCTGTTGATGTGAATTATTGAAATCTACATATTCCTGGGTGAAATTGTATTATTTTAAGGTAGGGAATGCTTTTCAAAGCAGACAGCATTTTGTGGATATTGATAATGACATGAGAAGGTGCACCTGAGCAGGGTGACCCTTCCAAATAATCTGCAGAATTACATTCTGATCCCCACCTGGGCTCTCAGCTCTCAACCAAAAGAAAAAGCTGGACTAAAGCCTAGTGGGTGATTTTTCACCCATGGTCATAAAGTGTGTGCAAAATGGCTGTCAAAACACTAAAGAAAGCAGGCTCCACATGGCTTTGTTGTAGTAGCCCTAATTCAAGTTGCACTGAATTAGCAGAGCTGCTTTTCACATCTGTGGTTTTCGGAAACAAAATTACTTGTACTCACCAGCCCACAGCTGGTCTTTGCTCCCAGGGAGCAGTGCAGTTGCACCTGAGAAGTTCTGGATGATGTAAAAAATCCCTCCTTCCTCCCTGTCCCCTGAAGTTGTCTTTATCCAGTCCATGCCATTTCCATCCCGCGGACATGAAGGAAATCTCCTGCCAGCTTAGTGCCTCCCATGGGCTGAGCAGGCTCTGGATTGAACCAAACACCAACTAACAACCTCATCACCTGGGTTTTGATCCTGGAGACCATGTGGGTTTGGCTTCTCGTGGCAAACAGGTGTCAGGACTGCAGGACAAAATCCTAAAACGGACCAAATAAAGCTGAGCCTCCGAGCCCTTTGTTCATGGAGTCTCCCATAGATCCTCTCCTCCCCGGCCCCTTTCAGCACCTCTGTGAAACCCAAAGATAACCTGATTAGGCAACATCACTTGGAGTGCCAGCAGCTCAGATAACACACAGCCTTTTCCCATTTGCCACCATGCAGAGCTACATCCCTCACATCAGGACAGCCTCACGGAGGGAGAAGAGCTCATTGAAGCCGAATCTGAGTGAGGCAGAGGTAATGCTGCTGCTCACAGGAAAGGATTTCAAAGACTCTGTAGCTGTAACACTGTCTCTCTTTTTTTTTGTTGAAGGTGTCAATTCAGCTCAGTCTTCCCTGACAGTAATCTCATCCACAGCAGCATGTGCCAGTAATATCCTCTGTTGTTTCCTTCCAGCTCACAGACTCTGTCCTGTCTCCTCCGGTGGTGACCTCACCTTGTCCCTGCAGTATTTTGTCATTTTGCAGGAAAACTGCAGCACTGTGAGGGAACTGTGTGGAAAGCCATCAGCTTTATGGAAAACTGCAGCTAGTTAGAAACACCATCAGGTAATGTTGCCTTGCATTGTCCCAGCTGTCCTTCAAGTGCTTTTTGGAGAATTTAAAATCCAGTTCATAGTTTGTTGACAAGATCTAGCAAGCCCTGCAAAAGGTAAAAAAAATACCCTTGAAAGAACTCTAAGGTCTATCCTCGAGGATTTTTCTCTTCTGAGTCATGGAGCTCTGTATAATAGGAGGGAGGGATCACAGAATGTCCTGAGTTGGAAGGGACCCACCAGGATCCAGTCCAACTCCTGGCCCTGCAGGGGATAAAACTTCCCTGAAAGCCAGGGAAAAGTTGTATCCCTGAAGAAGAAATGAGTACCACAGACCTGACTCCTTTCCCCTCCATGTGTATTTTTCAGTCTCACTTTCTTTTTTACCCAAATCACTCCAAGAAAGAATTCTCTTTCTGAAGAAAACCCAACCAGTGCAGCCAAGTGCACTGAAAAGAAAAGGAGTGAAGAGCAAACAGCTCTGCAAGTGCAGCCCCAGGGTGAGTTCACCTGTTGTAGCTCATGGTGTGGCCTGATCAAAGTGAATTTTAGCTGGAGATCCCATGGCAGCACAACTTTAGTCCATGAGAAGAGCCCCTCTTGGCTTTGGCTGGTATGTCCTACCTTCAAATTCAAATAGGCTTTTACAGACATGGAATGCTGGTGCTCTCACTTGTAGAGAGTAATGATGGAGGAGTGCACCAAAGTGTTGGATATTTAGCAGAAAGAACCTTCCTCCCTTCTTTTTTCCAGACAACAAGATTCAGTACTCACTTCTGAACACAAAGAAACAAAAAATCTTTGAGCAATCAGACTAGCTGGATTCCTTCAGTTGTCCTGCACTCACAATCTAGTTTTCAAAAGAAATGTGTGCCCCCTGTGCCAGGCCAGGGCTGGATCTTCACCTCCAGATGAAAAAAACCATGTCTGCTAGCTTTCAGTGTAGAGCTAAAACTCTCCTCTGTCCACACAGCATTTTTCTATGAGCAGTTTTCCTCTTAAAATTATCCAGCAACACCAAGCCTGCCTCTCAAAGGATGAGATATTATTGTTACCCTTAAGCTTATCTGCCAGACAGCAAAGACATCCTGCTTGTTTTTCCCTCTCCAGCTGAAGTTTTCTCAGAGTACCTGCAAGCAAGGATCACTCTGAAATTTGCTTGTACCTCAGATGAGGCTGCAAACAAAGATGAAGTGCTGTGACAAACACATAAAAAGTTGGTGTTTGCCTCTCTCTCTCTGTCTCATTCATGCTTAGGAACCTCTGGATTAACTGACCTGTGTGTCAAGTCTGAAAGAAAAAAAAAAAAAAGCAGATTATATTCTGTCAAACGGAGGAAAAGCAATAAGTAAGAGTTTAGAGAACTAACCACAACACATCTAATTATTTGGTCTTAGGATTTAACTTACTGGGTTTTTTTATATTTCTTTTCTTCTCCCAGCGCCTGCCTGATACTTAAAGCACAAAACCCAGCAGGGAGAGAGGTAATGGAATTTGGAGGCAACTGGTGTTCAAAGCCCTCTCTTGCAATGGGTCTATGCTAATGACGAGGGTCTGTGCAAGTCGGGTCGATGTCCTGCGTCCTCCCAAAGGGGAAACCTCACCAGGACAGCCAATGTGGGGCAGGATTGCCTCCCCAGGGATTTCACAGGGCTGCACCTTTGAGCCCAGACCTCAAAGAGTTGCTGGCCATAGCTGACCCAGCCAGAGCAGGACACGTTTCACCCCCCGAGAGTCGCCGGGCGCGTGTGTGGTCCCTGAGCTGGGCACGGGGAGGGCACGCTCACCCCCATGGAACCGAGTTTAATTGCTTCCTCCTGACTCTTCAGGGAAGGGAACTGTGCTTAAAGGCTCAGAGCCTTTTCCTTGAACTTTCTTTCCCCAGACTGAGCTGATGTGAGTCCTTGACGGAGTTATATCGGTGAATTATTGCTGAGGTGCAGAACTGAGTTTGGTCCCGAACCTCGTCTCAATCCTTCTTTTCTTTCCTCTCTGCACCTTCATGGAATATTAAAAATTGCACTGCATGTTTGCACATGTGGCTGTCATGCACAACGTTTCCCCACAAAGCTCAAAAACTTAAAAGGCTCCCTATAAATTAAAAAAAAACAGTTTTGCACAAGGAGCAGCTTTCTTTTTTCTGAGACAAAGAAAAAAATTGTCAGAAACAGAGCTTTGAAAGAGATGGCACTGGGAGTAGGTAAAATATAAACTGTAATTCAAACCCATGGGGCTTTCTGTTGAAGATGTGGGTGCAAGCATCATATTGGCACACATTACTTAAAAAATAGATGTTACTAAGCAATATTGCTGTAACCAACAGCTTGCAGGCTTGGGGAAGAAGCTGTTATGTGTCCCTGGAGAGAACTGGTGCTTGGTTACACTGGCTAAGAAAGCACCAATCCATTAAAGAAACCTGTAGGTGCAGCACAGCTCCTCCAGCTGCAGGCCCCGTTTGAATAAATTGAGGCATTAAATGCATCATATTCACAGTAAGCAATAAATGCAGGTAATTATGGAAATGAGAGGCCAGGGCCAGGGGAATGGGTGAAGTGCTTGTTCATATGCAGAGCAAGACCCAAACAAAGCCAGCAATTCCTTTACAGAGCCACCACTGACAGGTTGCAAGTGGCCTTTGGTTGTAGAGGGAGTTGCAGTTTTTCAGGGTGGTCCAGTTTGTGCCATCCTGGAAAGAGAGAGCATTGAGAAAGCCAAACTTCAGAATCCCAGCTTTGGATTAGAAAAATGAAGACAGTTTTGGTTGTGAAACTGGCTTTTCTGTCCTCTTTCCAGTTATGTCAACTGAGCTTTTACCCCTTTTACCTGCAGATATTGCCTCTCTCACGTTCTTGGGTGACTATAATTATGTCACTGTAGAAAAATAAATAGCTTTTTCACTTTTTGTAGTAATGGGGTTCCACCATATTCATCTTTCCAAGTAAATTCACGAGGATGTTTTGCCTCCAAAAAACAGTTTGTAGACATGTCCATGCCCCCTGCTGTCCCTCAATGCTTCCCCTCCAAAATGCAGAATGACCAGAGGCTGGTGCTGCTTCTTGAGGGACAAACATGGCTATTTCAGGTGAAATGGCCAAAAAAAAAATCCTTGGAAAAAGAGATACACACATCCAGTGGGAGACCTCCCATGAGTACTGATGGTGTGTGAGGCATCACAGGTTGGTGAGCAGCTCCTGTGTGAAGCCCTTTGCCTGATTAGTGCCTGTGAGCTCAGTGCTGATTCCACCCAAATACTGTAAAGGGAACTTCACGGAAAGCAGTGTTTTCCTTTTTGATCAGCTGCATCTCTGGCAATATAATGAGCACAATTACCCTTGCTCAGCTATGCGGCATCATTATGCTTCGCCCCTTAATTGCTGATGATGTTTTCAAGCTTATTAAAACCAGGCAGCGTATTCACAAATGTTTAATCAGGAATTCCTGGTAACATTTAGAACAATATCTTTGGTCTTTTCCAACATTTGCCTTGTTTTCTTTATTTTTTTTACAAACAGACATCAAAATCCAAGAAAGGCTGTTTAGTGTCCTGAAGTTTTCCTGCTTTGAAACATGAAGGAACTAACATTTTATATTAGTTCTTGTCAAATGTTTGTTATCTGAGGCTCAAACCTGAAAATTTCTCCGTACCTGAGGAAGCTTTTGGAAATTAATTCTTCATCAAGGTATCAAAAGAGGTTCAATTCCAATTACACTGGTAGATGCAGCAGCAGGAGGAGGAATACCACAGTTGGTACTGCCTATTTGTGGATTATTGTGCTTTTAAAGGGAAAAAAACCCTTCACCAACAAGATTTTATTACCCTCAGAGAATTTTCAATCCAAGAAGAAGTTTAGGATGGATGAAAAGAAGAACTTATTGAGACAATGCAGATCAGTGTGAGAGGTAATGGTCTCATCAAACCTGCTGCCAAAAGCCTTGCTTAGAATGCATAAAGGAGCTGCTGCTCTCCAGTTCTGCTGTTCATTAGTGTTTGGAACAACAGGACCTGAGGACACCTTGCCAGCAGGACAGCAGGAAATTCAATTTCCTTTAGGTCTGTGGGGTACTGGAACTGTCCATCCCCATTACCCACAGAAGCACGGGAGGTGTAAATAGCCTGAAAAACTCCTGCAACCCAGAATCACTGTTACACTTAGTTCATAAAGTCAATAAGGCAAGAGCAGCTCTTTGGGCTGCCAGCAACTCCCAACCACTGAGTGGGTGGTGGGACATGGGGACATTTCATCTGTGACTTCTCCTGATGCATAAGAGGGCCAGGAATCTCATTCAGAGCTCAGTGTTTTCAGGATGAGTCTCTCTGTGTTCAACCTTTCTACCCATTTGTCACCTACAAGATCCATAGTTCACTTTTCAATGGATAGCCAATTCCAGAAAATAACTGCCCCAATGATTAAAAGTAGAATTCTGGACTTATTTTCAACAAAACATGGGTAAGTGTTTCTAGTTTTTTTCAAAAATTATTGCTGTCCTTGCTTAGACAAGTTGATAAAGGATATGAGACACAAATACTAACAGAAAAGTGATTAATTTTCACTTCATCTGATTTCCTCTGCTTTACCACTTCATTCATTTTGAAGAGATTTTGGTGGGTGTTTTCTTCTTGCTCTGAACTCTTTGACCTGGTACCCCAGGAGTTTTGCCCATTCCTTCCAGAAAAGCTGAAAGACTGTGGTGGTGACTTGGTAGTGGGATTTTGAGAGATCTCCAAGAAAGGCTGGAGAAAGGCAAGCTTTTGTTAAGCTGTCCTGAAATCCATTTTCTAAGGGAACTTTTTGTAGTTTTCCAGGAGAAAGCTTTGATGAAGAATGTAAATATGAGAAATGTTTATGGTAAGGTGATTGCCTTGACTAATGAAATGTCTTCCTCTGTCTTGTTGTGAATTCCTGACTGGGACACAGTCGGAGAAACACAGGGACAGAGACGGGAGACACACACAGATGTTCCCTGCAGATGAATCTGCTGGAGGGAGAAAGATGTGTCCTGTTTTCTTGATATTAATAAATAAGCCTTCTGAGAAAATCATGGACATGAGTAGTTTGTGGAAAAGCCCTGGGAAACCAGGGCAGGTTCCTTTCTACAAAAGACCATTTGTAGAACTGTACAGTCTTAAAATGGTTTGGGTTCAAAGGAACCATAAAGACCATCCAGCTCCAAAGTTCCAACCCCCCTGCCACGGGCAGGGACACCTTCCCCGAGACCAGGTTGCCCAAAACCCAATCCTAAGTTGCCACAGCCTTGCTGAATGGGGCATTTTGTCCCACGTGGTTTGAATCCTCCTGATCTGGAGAGATCTGTGCCATCCTGAGCACTTCCAAATCCCTCTGGATCTGGTGGAAGATGGAGGTGTTCCTCTATCAGCAGCACAGAGCCTGTAAACACAAGCTTTAGAGAGATAATCATGAAACTGAACATGGTCTTGATCACAAGGGTAAGGGGGAGCTAAACATAGTTTCCCCTAATCTCTTGGGATCTGGGAATTTATCTCTCCCCTTAATTGAATGAATGGGAAATTAGATAAAACTTTGCAGAGTAAATCTTTTAGCAAATGTGATACCCAAGTAGAAAATTTTCAGCAGACTCTACATTTTCACAGCTGCTCCTTTGTTTTGTGGAAGTGTATTTTGAATGTAAGTCCTGCTTACATTGCATGCCTATTAATTCTATTGTACATATTAAATGTCCTCTTTGTAGGGTGTAAAACCAGAAGGGAGACTAAAAACAAATAGCATGTGTTTAAAATGTTTTATGGAAGATGGCACCAATATTTTCTGAGAGCCTCCATGAGTCCAAGGCACTGCTCTCTGATAACAGCATGACTGTTCAAGGCCAAAACTGGAACCTAAAATTAAGTAGGAAATAATGGAAGAGAGAAAATTTGCTACTTAGCTTTGCGAGAGACAAAAACACCCCAAACCCTAACACATAGAGAAGACACAACAAATTGCTGCTTGCTTCTCTACCAGCCTACTTGCATCTAGGACAATTTAAGTCTGATTTGCTGTCAATTGTCAAGAAGTAAATGATATTTTCCTTTTATTTCAGCAATTCCTGTAAATCATTAAGAGCAGCATCAGTATCATATGTTATCCCCACAGAAATGTGGTGATCACCCTCTCGCTGTGAGAGGCACTGAGAGGGACCTGAGCTCCCCTTCTGTAACTTCTGGTTCTGGGCACTGCTCTGCAGAGAATTGTTCTCCTTTTACAGATTTGCCTTTAACTGGTGGACTTTTAACTGGCAGAGGGGAGGTTTTGATGAGGTATTAGGAAGAAATTCTTCCCTGTGAGGGTGGTGAGGCCCTAGCACAGGTTGCCCATAGAGGCTTTGGCTGCCCCTGGATCCCTGGAAGTGTTCTGGGCCAGGTTGGACAGGGCTTGGAGCAACCTGGGATAGAGGAAGGTGTCCCTGCCCTTGGCAGGAGGCTGGAAACAGGTGGTCTTGAAGCTCCCTTCCAACTCAAACCGTTCTGGGATTCTGTGATTCCATAACTTTGTGAAATGGGTCTGCAGGAACCTCTTCATGGCAGCCACCCTGAGGTGTTCCTTATCAGGGGCTTTCCACATAGATCTGGATGTGCTCCCATCCATGGAAGGATCCACAGCAGGGGTGGGTTCATGAGTGGCTCTGTGCTGGGATTGCTTTTGGGCTGATCCCAGGTTGTTTTCACACCCTCTTTCATGGCAGGACACACAATTGCACTTCCAGCCTTGATCCAGAGCAGGGGCCATGTTATGGGAACTTCAAGTTACTCCATGAATGGCATGGGCCAGCCTCACCAGAAGACAAAAACACAGGAGTGTAAAAAAGGATGACAATCCAGCTGTTCTAGAGACAATGTCTTGATATTTGTGATATTTAAAACCTCTGGCAGCAGCCTGGCCAAGAGAAAGCAGACCTGGTCAAGGTATCCCACATCTTCCAGTCTGTCCTAAAGGAACCAAAGATGCCAAAATTTAAGGCATCTGTCAGGTTATTTAATTCTGTGTTACAAAGGCTGTCTAACATACAGAAGGTTGTAAAAAATCCCCTGTTCTGAGTGGCAATGTGCTTTCTTTGGCTGCAGCTGTGCTCCAGGTCTTCTCTTGCTCCAAGAAAGGCTAGAATTTGTCCATTATAGCTGCAACAGCAGGAAAATACCGAACAACAGAGGCAGACCCAGCAAGGAAGAGGATGGACCTAGTGCAGGGAACTGGGCTGAGGAGAAGAGGCACTTTACCAGTCAGGGGAGATGCAGAACTTACCACCTGCTACCAGAGAAGTAATTAAATCGTGCTCCAGAAATGGATAGTCCATCTCCAAGTGAGGCAAAACTGATCTCGTACAGATCAGTTCCAACCTGGAGAGTTATTACATCTCTCCATTTCTAATTACGCTGTTACCCAGTATGATGCCAACTCCAAAGGCAGAACCTGTGTCACTAAAGAACCTTTTCTTTGTGGAAACAATGATTAGTGGAAGCAATTATTTCTCATGAGAAATTTTGGAAATAATTCCCTTTTCTATCTGAAGTGCCTGTCTTCATTTGACCATAAAAAAGGGGAAGAAGTTTGAGAACTAAAATTGGGGTTTTTTTTTATTTCTAGGATAAATATTCAATTTGAGATAAATCTTTAATAAATTTTTTACCCAAGAATGGCAATTTTAAAAGAAAAGATATATTGTAGGGGTTTTCCATACATAGTTGTAAAGTATCGAAAAAACCAGATGCACAAACAAAAATTTCCTATCTATCCAAAAATGTTGTTTTTTTTTTTTCATAGACACATTTTGATTAAGAAGCTGAAACAGGCACTTGACTTCCACACTGTCCACCTCTTCCAGAGATCTGTTTCTCCAAGACTCTGGTCAGTGCACACCTGCTCAGGTGGAACGATGCTGCTGCCACAGTGACATCTACACCAGTGGAGGTCACATGCCCATCAGAGCAGGTTCTAGCAGGTAGAATCCCACACACAGTTGGCCAGGACTATAAATCCTCCAGGATTTATAAACCACACCCAAGGTGGTCCCTCGAGTGAGTGCACCTTGATCAGGCACCTCTAAGCATCAGCTTCATCCCCCTCCTCACAGATGCCACCAGCAGCAGTGTGTGTTCATGGCTGGAGCCGCAGCCACCAGCTCAGTGAGTGACTTGTTGCACATGGGGTGTCTCTGATCTCCTGTCTGGCCTCACAGGCAGGTCCAGAGTGGTGGTTTCTACTCATGAACCTGCTGCAGTTTGATGAGCCTTTGCCTGTGCTGCAAGCTGTTCAGGGGATGAGATGAGTAAAGTGCAGATGATTTTGGGGTGACTTTGAGTGCACAGCAGATTGTGTTTTGCTCCACGTATCAGGACAAAGGCTGTGGGTTTTGGTCTAGATTTAATTCAAATGTCAACAGGAGAGGCCCCAGTTTTAAAGCCTCACGTTTAAAATGGACATTTCCAAACACGTCACCACCGCAGTGTCTGTCCATTCATTTATTGAGAAGTGCTGTTTGGCCTTGGTTTGTGTCGGGACAGGGATGAGGGGATGCAGGGTGAGCCTCTCCGCAGAAGGAGCTGGGCAGGTATCTCCAAACCGTGGTCTCCAAAGGTGACACCTCTGCAGGAAAGGCAGCTGCAGAAGGCACAGTGACGACTCCCCCATTCCACCCAGAGCTCCAGCGCTCCATCACATCCCCCTGCTCCTTGGCTGGTTGGTGAGTGAACCCACCACAATCCATTTGGGGAGTTTCCTACCCCTCTCTGGCCATGCCGCCAGCCCAGCTCCCACCACCAGCCCCAATGGCCAGCAGGAAGGTCCTGTCCGTGCGGCACTGGCGGGGACAAGGCTTCCTCCCACCTCCTTGTCCCCTCCTCGTCCCCAGCAGCAATTAGAGGGTGGCGTGGCACTGCTGCAGGCAGTGTTGGTGTCTCGGTGGCGGTGTCAGGCGGTGAGGAGGTGTTTTTTGCCGTCCCTCGCCGCCTGCCTCGCCGCCGAGGGCAGCGTTCCGCCGGGCATTGTTCTGCTCCCTCATCTCGGTCTTGCGCTCTTTGCCATCCAGGTTCGCAGTCGTGACCATCCAGCGCTCTGATATTCATTCCGTGTCGTTCGATCAGTGCGGGAAGGGGAGGGGGGAAAGGGGGGCAGCTCTTTCCTGCCCCCTCCTCTCCCCTTCCCTTCAGTCTGGTGCCAAAACAGGCTGGATGCGAGGAGCCAATCACGAAATCGCCGCTGGGAGGAAAGGACGGGTTAAAAAAACCCCAAACACAGAGAGTAACCTATGCAGCTGTATTTTATTGACTGGATGTGGATGCGTCCCTCTCCCAACAAAGCCCTGGAAGGGCTCGGGGTGCCCCACGATGCCACCAGCCCCGGCTCCGCTCCCCGAGCGATGCTCGCACAGTCCCGCCCCACCCCTGGCACAAAAACTTTTGCTGTCGTATCACAGGACGCGATAATTTCCCGTATCCCGTCCCGGTAACCCAAGAAGCCGCCTCCCCCTCATATTTTACATATTCCCTAAATTCGTTTGCAAAGGGGGCAGGAGAGGAGATAAGGGCGGTGAGTCGAGCCGAGTGGGAACTGCTGACTGACAAAGTGTGCAGTGCAGTACGGGTGCTTTCTGGCTCTCTAATTATCCTTTTCCTTCTTGACTCCAGTATCACATGTAGCCATGTGTAGAATCATAAAATAATTATGCAGTGTACAAGCTTTCTGGGAGCATGTACCACTGTTTTCCTAATTCTTTATCGCTCCCATTGATCGTGGCGTGTGTGCATTGATCCAAGTCGGCCATCTGGTTGGGGAAGATAAGCGTGCGAGTGTCTTTGCATTGCACTGTCACTCAGGGAGGGGGGTACATTTTGGCTGTAGGGAATTACAGGGGCAGGATTAGCCCTCTTCCTAGGAGTAAACTGAATTTTAAATGCAGCGTTGCAGCTGCATGGACCACGTTGCTAACTTCTGGTTTTGCTCATAGACTGGGTGCATTTATTATTATTATTATTATTATTATTATTATTATTATTATTATTATTATTATTATTACTATTATTATTATCATCTCTTCCCTGCTTTTTGTCTTTGGGTATGCTTGTATTAAATGGAGGGGAGAGAAGGGAAAAGCAGGAATTCCCTTCTCTGCACACACTGGACTTGTGAGTGGCTGCTCTGATACAGGATTTCGAAGTGGCAAAACCAGCTTTTAAATGCAGGCGAGGACCTGCGGGATTGAATGCATTTGGTGACCAGATGCATTGGTCAAAAAAAAAAAGAAAAAGAAAAAAAAAAGAAAAAAAGAAGAAAAAAAAAAGTATGAAGTTATCAGCCTATGACAGGAAATTAAAGAGTGGATATTAATCAGGTCTCTTAACTTGGGCTAATCAAGACAAATAACCCTCATCACGCATTATCGGGGTGTGTATGTTTAATAACAGGCAACAAAACAGTGCAGTTTGGTTGGGGTTTTTTTTTTAAATATTATTTACTTATTTATCTATTTATTTATTTATTTATTTACTTATTTACTTATTTATTTATTTTCTTGCCTGCCAGCCGTCCCCCTAACAATGGGCACATCCTGCAGTGGCTTGAACTTGGCTGCAGCGTTTTCTGCTGGCGGCTGTGGTGCGTGTGCGTGCTCACACCCTTGGTCGTCCTTTTGTCGAAATGTGGTGGTGGCCATTGTTGCCTCATATTCTGCAAATGTATGGAAGGTGCCTCAAAAGCCTTTCCTCTAAAATTGAACGATTCTGTCAAAAAAGATTAGTTCTATTTTGTCTGCTGCTTGCTGACTATTCATGAATGTAAAGAGAGAGGGCTTGGGTGTCATACTAAGTTGCTAAGGTGGCTGGCTTTCGGCTATTGACTTGAGGATACCAAACCAGAGCCTACAAAAGAGCAGCCAGAAGGAGAGGAGAGAACTGGTCTGCCATGTGTTTCAGCTATACCTTCTTTAGCTGCCCATTTATTCCTTTTGTTGCCACAACTTTTATTGTCATACAGTTGAAAAAAATGTTAGACACAGGCTTCAGGCTGCACCAAGCAGAAAAAGGGATTAGCATATCACTAGGATCATCTTACACTGAACCAAATTCTTTTCAGGATGTATAATTAGTGAATACAGTCTTCCCCCCCTCCTTCTCTCTCTCCTTTTTTTTTTTTTTTTGAGGGCATGGGGGGAGCCTATGGATAAGGAAAATTAGTTCAGATCTCTGGGTAGGAACCAAGAAGAAAGGATGGAGAAGAAAAAGTTCCCTAGTTTCAGGGAGGATTTTATAAAGGCTATTTCATCATTTTAGCCTTCTGCATCAAGAAGCCTTTTGCATATTTACAAAACGTGTGGAAGTTGCTTGTTAAAAATATATATATATATATTTTGTTTTTTACACTAATGTGAACAATCACCTTCCCCAAAGGGAGGCCAGGAGAAGAGAAGCTGATTCCAGAGGCAGGCCCAGACCTGAGCAGCTGGAGGTGGGCAGTGCTCCTGTGGCCCTCTCCCTGACAAGGGCTCAGCAGAAGCTGTGATCCTGCAGGATGCATTACTTCTTTCCTCCTCACGGATGCTCCCAGCTCCCTTCTGCCATCTGGGAAGCACACACTGCTCTGTGTACTGCAACAAAAAATGCTGTGTCTCCCAACACTTGGATGTGCATGAGTGGGTCACAGAACTGAATTATGCCATGTGGTGTTTTCATTTTTAAAATAGGGTGGCAGAATTAATAGTCTGTTTTTTTATAACTACAGGCCGTTTTCGGTGATGACAGAAACAGGCACGAACCAAACAGCAGGACTGTGGGTTTAGGGTGTTCCTTGCCTGCAGAGGAAGCTCCCAAATGGGGCTGGTATTGATGGAACACACGTAGCCTTTGCTGGTTCTCCAGACAGTTCAACTCCCAGATAACTTGGCCCTGAAAATCTTTGACTCAAATCACGTTTGCATCAGGGCATGCTTGCAAAATTCACCTCTGCCTTGCTCTGGCTGGGGTGGAGGTGTGGTTCTGCAGGGAGAAGAAGGTGAAGAGGAAGCTTTTGGCTTGGTGCACCCTTGGCAGAGCTCCCATGTGCATCCCGGTCCATGCTGGCTCCAAAACTCAGGCGCATCTTTCCCCCTGACAGATCCGGGTGTTTCCTGCCCCCATCCCAGCAAAATTCGGGAGGAGAATTACCCTGGGAAGGAAACAGAGCTTCTTTTTCAGCTGAACGGCTGGTAATTCCGCCGCGTTTAATCACGCCGCACATTTGACATCATTGCCTTTTCAGACTGTTCACACCAATTGTTCCACCAAAGGAGCAATCGGACGTGAATATTCAGGAGCTGCTCTGGGGTGCTCGGCGGTAATTGGTCACATCACTCACATGGTCTCATTCCCTTTTTGATGAGAAGAGGGTAGAAATTTGCTTCACGCGGATACTTAAACACCCACACATAAAAATCTCATTTAGCACACAACTGTTGTTTGTTGGGGTTTTTTTTGGTTTTGTTTTTGTTTTATTTTTCTCCCGGGGGTTACTACAGCGGCGAGAATGCTCACTATTGGAGGGCAAAGGAGGGGAACAAATGAAAGCAGAAGTCATTTAAAATGGTGAATGCAGATGCTGAACAGTGTTTCTCTCTTCACCCACTGTTGGTGGGGTGTGATTTTGGCTGGGGGTTGGAACCAGATGGTGTTTAAGGTCCCTTCTAACCTGATCCATCCTAGGCTTCCATGATTCTGTGACAGAATGTTCAGTGGCCAGGTAACAGAGATGAGGTTTAGGTTCAGGAGGAGGTGCCCATTGCAGCAGCACCGATGTTTCCAGGCACCCAGAGCTGGTACTGGGAGGTGGCGGTGGTGGCAAACCTGATGTGAAGTTCAGGAGGTCGATCCTGGAGGGTGACCTGGGCAACTCAAACACCGTGGGGCTAAGGAAAAACATTTCACAGCCACGAAGTATTTGAGGAGAAATTACCTGAGCCATTCAGGAGAATTGTGCTGGTTATTTTAAAACGGGGTCACACACAGAGGTGATCATCTGTTGTCCATGTGGATCTCCTTGATTTCAGAGAGGGTTTTTGGTAAGGGATGCCTCAGAGAGGAGCACCAGGTGAAGGAACTGTGTCAGGCTGTGTGACTTGTGATATTCTTCATATTGACACTGAACAGAGCGTGAAATTATGAATATATGAAATTATTGAAAGCTGTTGTTTATTTACAGTGTAAAACATAAATATCGATGTTCCTCATGCTGAAAAAAAATTACTCCTGATACCCACTTTTTATTGATAAGAAGGAGATAACCCAGAATGGCTGGAGGACTCCAAGGGTGTTTTTGAGACTGATTAAGGTTCCCTATGAGGCAGCAGTTCTTCTTACTCACATGTTCTCCTTCCCTCTCCTTCCAGTAAAACCTGACCGATGCGGGAGAAAGGGTAAATAAAAATTAGACAACATTAAGGAGGGGAACAGCAGATATTGGCATGTTTGCAATCTACCTCCTGTAATTTTGCAATCACATTAAAAACGCACTTCATTTGCAGATGACCTAATTCGCCCATACCTGGGCTGGGCTCCTTGGTAGCAGCTAAAATAAGCACATTTCAGCATTCCAGAGGTCACCTTGGGGCATTTGGTCGGGGCTGGAGCTGGATATCCATCCTCAGTGCCGGCTCTGCCTGTGGGCGTGTCTCCCCGAAGCCTGCAGGATATTTTTTTCCCCTTGTAAAAATAAATGCTGTTTAATAAGTATTCCGTGTGCATTCTGTCATTAGCCTGATGCTACAGAGCCACGCGGACCCAACCTTGATTTATAAAGCTGTTAAAATGTTTGACCTTGTTTAAATAAAAGCCTCAAGGTTAATTACAACAAGCATTCCAGATACATTCTCTCTGTTCTGGTGGCCCTGATGATTTAGAGGAGGAAAGGGTAATAAATTCTCATCTTTTAAAAGTGGCTGCAGTGCAAAAGTGCAAGAGTTTGCTTTTCTGCCATTTTCATGTTTTACCACACTTTGATATGTGATATATTGAGTGATGATTAGTTGCCTCTTCCTCGGGAGCGCTAGAAATTTGATATTTTTACTTAAAGTATGATAAGTAGGATGTGAGAATGGAAAAAAAAAAGATTGTTGGGAATAAAGAGTTTGAGCTTTACTCCTGCATAGGATGTATCCATAATGAGGTAAACAAAGGCATTGTGGTTTTCTTTTTTTTTTTCTTATTGCACAGAAAACAAATTTCACAAAATAAAAACCAATTTAAGTTTCTTTTAAAAGAACTGGGAAATATTGAGGAAAGTTAATTGAAGCACATTCAAATTACAATAAACACATAGAGGCACAATTATCTTCTTTTGACTAGTGTGTGGCTTAGAGATGTTTTTATCTTTTGTTTATTGCACTATTAAAAATATAGAGAGGCATCAAGAAAGGGTAGATAGCCGCCATATGGACTTACATATTTTCCCTATTTATATTTAAATAACTATCCATGAGAAATTATGCACAAATCGTGCAATAATTCCCAACTGAAATGACTGTTTAGAAAATAAAAATTCTGAGGCACAATATTCTTTTCATATTAAATTGCCCATTTTCTGTACACCGTGCATGTTTGTACAATACCAAAAAAAAAAGAAGAAAAAAAAAAGAGAAAAAAACGCTGCATTACAGCCCAATACAATTTGCTCACAATGCTAATGAAGATGGATAGAGGACATTGTAATATACTGGAGTAATTCATGAGCAGTGTGGGAAAACAAGACAAACAGGCTCAGAAAGCTGGGGCATAATTTTTTTGTTCCCGTTTCCAAGAGTGAATGGTGGTGATTTTAATAACCTGCTGCTCTGACGGATTTAATGGCACTGATTAACTTCCACTGCTTGATTCAGGCCATGCTCGAGTTTGGGGTGAATGTTTAGGGTTTGCAAAGTTTGAGCAGATTGGTTTTTGGCGACTCGAAAGGAGCTCCTGACACCCCCACAGAGAACTTGGCTGGAAACCTCATGCTTGGGATGCCACCCTGTCCCTGCAGAGGTGAGTTTTGAGCCCATCTCTGTCTTACTTTGCAGCAGAGAACCTTGTGCTGGGAGGGTTCTGGGAGCCACCAAAGGCCCCTGGATCACTCAGGTGCTTTAACTCTGGCTTCACCTGTGGGCAGGATCACGATGTGGTGCCTCTGACTGAACGTTCTGATTAGCCAGGGCTAAGCCGCTAATGCCAAGATCATTTTCACTTCTGACAAAGCCCAGAAGAAGAAACACTTTTCCAGCAAAATATCCAGCTTCAATCTATACACCCCCCCAAAAAAAGGAAAACTCTGACGTCTTTTGAATTTCTAAAAGGGGAGTGAGAAATTCCAAATTAGGTGTTATGTCCTTGCATGCTCAATACAAGTTGAATTTTTCTTGCCTATCCGTCTCTCTGATAATTCTAATAAATTAAATTTCATGATTCATTCAACATCTCTGCTGCACACCTTGAAATCTGTAACTTATAAATATCTTGCTAAGCCAGATGTGACAGCTGTGCCTCCTCATTTTGGCCAGCCTGGCACAGGGGGCTCCTGTCCCACCACACTCCTGGCACCTCCTCCCCAGCAGGACATCCTGAGCAGGGTCTTGCAGAACCAAGTCTTGCAAAGTGATTTACTGTGGGCATTTTATTTGTGTACATAAGTGTGTGTGTGCATATTTTGTGTGTATGTACAGGGGAATGTCCTGCTGCGGCTTTAAGATGGCAATTTATTTATTTCTTTTAGAAGAAACTCTCCCAAGAAATGTTCAGGTCTGTCAGAAATAAGCAAAACGATTCAGAGTCTTTGATCTGAGTTTTATGGCTTGTTCCTTTTTAAAATTTCATTAGATCCCCTCTTTGATGCTGCCTTGGAGATCGAAAGGTTTTGTTGCTGCATAAACTTCACTTTGTTACCAAGGAGTATTTCTGGTTGGTATTTTGGGAATTATAAGGGCTCTGTAGTATGTTGAAAATAGAGAAAAGAGCTTTCAGCCCAGTAAAAAGTGAACTTCATGGAGTGCTGCTGTCACACTCTCCTGGCAAAATACATCCTTGTGGTCCTGGTGCAGCTGATAAAGGTTTCTGCTCCATGCTAAACTCTCAGTTTTCATCCTTTCCTTGTGCTTCCAGCTCTCATTCGTATAATTCATGCCCAGCCTCTCCATCTCTTCACATCAGCTTGAATGTGGGGTCAGGGGAAAGCTGGAGCTGTAGTTAAATGCTGGAATGAGGGGCTGAAAGGTGGGAGAGTGGCACCACACCAGGAGCTGGGATGTGGTTTTGTGGCACCACGCCCAGCAGCCTAGCACAGGTGTGGGTGTTTGGAACCACTCAGAGCTCTACAGAAGGATCTATGGAAAAATCAATTCCTGGTCTCACCCCTAGAGCTTGGTACTGGCAGCACCAGAGTTGTTCCCAATTGCCACCTGTAAAAAAAAGCTTCACAAACCTTTCCTCCCATATTTAATTTGCAGTCAGCAACAGTGCCACTGTAACCATGATGATCTAAAGATATAAATGAAACAAATCTGCCATTAAGCAATATCATGATTTAATGGGCTGACTGATACCTTTCCACTTAAAAAAATCTCCATGAAGCACTGGAGCATTTATTTAAAAAGAAACTGAGAGGGCAGAAAAATTTGACCACAAGCCTTCTTTTTTCTTTTTTTTTTTTTAATAAGTGCCTTTTATATTACAATATTTTTTTCACTTCATTTTGTTTAATTTCATTTCATCTCATTTATCAACAAAACACAGAATCTTGTCTTCTGCAGAACTAATTAACTGGGAAAAAATGTGTTTTCTTGGCTTTGGACAGACCTATACCAGGGTTGGGGCAAAGACTTGCCAAAGCCTGGCTCAGAAGTCACCATACCAAAATATCCTCATGTTCTCAGTTGCCCTTAATGGCAATGAATGTCAGAGATGGAGGAGGGAAATGTGGGCATTCCAGAACTATGGAATGATGAAGAGCTCTCCGTGCTGGTGCCTAACACTGACATTCCAGGCACAACCAACTCTCTCCCACTGCATCTTCTTTTCCCTTCCTTCTCTCTCATTTCCTGGTAATGATGATGGGGACTTCTCATGGCAGTGGTGGATGCAACATAGTTTGAATGTAGCCTGAACAAATCAAAGTATGGGACTCCTGTATGGGCAGCTAGGACTGCCCTGTTCCTCATTCCTCTCTTCCCCTCCTCTTCTTCAGTTTGTCCTTGGAAGAAACCAGAAAAATGCCTGGGAGGCAGACAGAGCTGACATCATGAGTTTCCAGAGTTTTATTTTCCAAATAAGTCCAGGGAAATTTGGAAAACTCTTCTGGGTTGCAGCCATCTGCCATCACTTTGAGTGTGGTTCTTTCCCTGGGGAAAAGGGGGTCAGCTCAGGTGCCATTCAGGCAGTGGTGATGCTTTAAATGGCTCCCTAGAAACAGAGAGCAGACAGGAATAAAGGAATAAAAGAGGGATTGATTGGAAAGGCCTTCAGAGGTACACTTTGGGCTCCAGAGGCTCCTGCCTCAGTGCATCCCAACATGGACAAGGACAGCTCCCGAGTTCTTCCCACTTGGATCTCAGCATCAATTCCCCAAGCAGAAGCCAGGCAAGGATGGAATTTGCCCAAGCTTGCCCCCCTCTTGCCAAGATTGTGGTTTGCAGTTGTTGGGCCTAGGAGGGTCTGGGTGTCCTTGGAGAGCTGGAGAGGCTTTGTTGTGTGTGTGTGAGCATGAGAGAACAGCACTGAACGAGCTCCAGGGAACTGCAGAGTGACACTGGGCAGGGCAGGGCTGGGAACATAGAAAAGTTAAAACCTAAGGCATCAGTGAGGTTCAAAGTGACTTCCTTCAGCACTGCCCAGTAGAGTTTCTCACTGGGAAACACGGGTGAGAAATCCCAGCATCCTTATCCTCATACCCATCCCTGTTGCCAGGATTTAAACTTTATGGATTTTATCAAGCACTTTGTTATTTGAAAATTACCATTTATTTCCCCTCCCCCTCGATAAATTTCCTCTTTTCCACAGGAGCAGAGTCACAGAATGGTTTGGGTTGGAAGGCATCTTAAAGTTCCAATCCCTCTGCGACGGGGATTGATCGGCAAGGACCTGGGCACGGTATTCCCTGAGCACAAATAAATCCAGGACTCTGCCCTGCAGGACACAGAGCGTGGTGCTGTCCTGTGTTTGGCCCGTGGTGAGCAGAGGGTGGCCCTGGCCTCCAAGGCAGGCAGCACAAATAAATAATCCGAAGCCCTGGAATGAGTGATTTGTGGGCAGCGCACCTGCGACACAAGTCCCACAGCTGTAGGGCTGGAAAGGCAAATAAAACAGCTGTAACCCAAGCCTGGAGGGTGCTGGGGACCCGGGGGAGGGAAGCCAGGCTTTCAAATCGCTGTAACCCAAGGAAGAAAATCATCAGCCTGTGTGCCTTTCACAGCATTTGATGACAAAATGGTTTGTGGCTTAGCCATTGTTTGAAGGCCATTCCTCAAATTCCGTGTTTACTGTCAGCAGGGCGAGTTGTGGACTCTGTGACTTTAGCTGTTAATGGCCCTAAACACTTCTGCCAACAGATTAAGCTCTGCTGAAACGTTAAGAAAATTGGCCCAAACAGAGATAGGGAGGATTCTTGTTTAGCTGTTGTTTCATTTGCATGAGAATCATTGTCCGCAGACAATGGCACCTCCCTATCACCCAAAGTGTGGGCAATTGGGTGAAACTCATTCAATTTCTGTCAAACGACAGAAATGGTTTGTTTGTTTGTTTGTTTCTAGAGGAAGAGAAAAATGCTCATTTTCAACTGCAAGGAGGAGTAGATCAGAAGTGAAATCCAACCCCCAAATGGCTCCAGCTCGTGATGGACTGGGAGCTAACAAGATGGGAGGACCCAAAAGAAAAGAATTTTGAGAGGAACTCACAATTAAGTTGTGAGTGTGTTTGAGACAATTACTGTCAGTGGAAGAAGAGGAATAAGCAAAATTAGTCTACCTGGGGAAGGTGGAGAATAAGTTCCTTTCTGAAAAAGTGAGATGTGTTTTTGTTAAGATTTGTGCCGCTGAAGTTCCCAGGTGATCCATCTCCTGGTGTTGTTTCCATATAAATTCTGTCCTAACATGTACTGCCATCACCTGGACTTCCCCCAGGTCCAGTGTTCAGAAGAGGGTTAATTTGATTCTCAGCTGACATATATTTTTTTTCCCCATTTCTCCCTGTGTTGTTTAAAATAACAGCCTGGATAATTTGAATTACAGCAGCACGTGGAGTGACCAGCCAAGGCTGCAGCCCCCTGGGAGGAGGCACTGACCAGGAAAATGGGGAGCTGCTTCTCCAGGGAGCTCCTGGCTCTCAGAGCAGGGAAGTCACAGGGATGGAGAGTGAGGGCTGGAGGCCACCTCAGGACCAGGGCACGAGCAGAGAGCCCAGGCACATCTGTGGCCCAGGTGAGTGTGTTTGGCCAGGTGTGGCTGTGTGCTCAGGGCCACCCCGTGCTGCTGCAAGGAAGGATGAAGCAGCCCAGCACCTTGGGGGCTGTTTTCTGTCTTCAGTGCTGATTAGTGACACGGGGTTTAATCCCAGCACCATTCGACATTTCCTTTCCTCAGGAGATCCTGCTGTTTCCTTTATATATATATTTTCTTTTCTTATTCCTCCTAGCCCTGATACTTTTGGCCATCACTGCTGTTCCTGGCAGTTACCTGTGGGTGCTTTAAATGCCACCGGATGCGAGGGGATGTTTACATTTCCCCAATTACCTTGTCTTTGAACGCTTCTAAACTTGACTTTGATTAAACACGCTAATAACAAGAGAGGCTCCATTTTTTTTTCCTTTTTTTTTTTTTTTGTATGAATGTCACTTGCTTGAGTTGAAAAGACATGCTCTTAATACTCGCTTTTCATCTAAATCAAGAAAGCAACACTAAGCAAAAAAGTATTTAACTGTAGCATATAGGATTGTAAAGATGGTAATCAGGGACACTGGTAATTGAAGCTTTTGGGGGAGAACCTTTCTTCTGAATCCTTCAGTCTGTTTAATAGGATAAAATTAGCTTGAGTGGCTTGGTGTTTGAAGAGGTTATGATATAATTGGAGCTGCCTCCTGGGTTTGCTGCTGGACAAGGCGATCAGGTGGAGACATGGGAGGGCATGGGAACCTCTGAAGTAGAAGACTCAGCTTCTGCCATACTAATTAGCCTAAATTAGCTATGCCAGTTTTCTGCTTGCTTTTGAATTTCCCTGATAATGCTTTTATCGGGAGCGTAAGGAAAGGAATATGAGAACACGCGCAAAGTTCACTGCGGAATGGCAGAAGCGGTGGCAACTGCCGGCGTAAGGC
The DNA here is from genome assembly GCA_013400515.1 of Erpornis zantholeuca. Classification (NCBI taxonomy): domain Eukaryota; kingdom Metazoa; phylum Chordata; class Aves; order Passeriformes; family Timaliidae; genus Erpornis; species Erpornis zantholeuca. The sequence goes on from VZTN01028474.1 coordinate 45,249, forward strand.
TCAGGCTTATTGCTGGGAGCTTCAAAACAGAAAAAAAAAATCAGGGGAAAAAAAAGAAGAAAGATTGAATAGCATTAGGAAATAACAAATGGATATCAAGTACAACCCCTAGGGATTTAGAAAGTACTATGGCTTGCGCTCTCGAACACGAAAGTTTACAAAACATCTGTAAGAAATTGATTATCTTGAGGATTATACACACATTATTTTGAGGGCAGCCTCCTCCTCCCCCCCACCCCCACCAAAGCTCAGCTTTGCTCTTGAGTGTTTAACCCAAGGTGAAGGAGGCGGTTCTCCTCCAGGCAGAACCAGCTCCGGCACCTCGGCTCGTGCTCCATCATCCGCAAGGCCCCGGAGAGGCTGCTGGTGCTCTGGGAGCTGCTGCCCTGCTTTAATTCTCACTTCCGACCCCAATTAATCAACTTTAACCATGCAAAGAGATTTGTGGCACATTCCGTATAGCTTGCATAAATCTGTTTTAATTGAAAATGTGCGAATGGGAAAGAAAATAAGGAGGGTTGGTTTTTTTTATATGTTTTCCTTCTGCCCTGGGTGGATAGGGATGGATTCTGTTGCCAGTGGATGGAGCAAGTCAGGAGAGAACTTCTTCAAAAGCGTGTTAGAATGCATTTTCACAGATACAAACAGCTCCATCCCTGGGGAAGGGTTGAGGCTATGGGAAGATACAGTTTTTTCTTTCCCAATTAGTACCAGCCTTGGTTTGGGGATGGATATTTGGGGCCAGAATTGTCCACGTCTCTCATTGCACATTCGGATATTAGAAACTGCAGGAACAAGCCTCACGTCAGCAATCTGCCCTCCTAGCAGGGTCCACTGGCTCCAGGAGGCCTCCAGCCACTGGATGAGAGCATGGAATGAGGTTCTGGAAGATCTGCTGGACACTGAGGGGGTCATGGTTCATGATCTCTCAGGCAGGAATGTTCCTATGTTTCCCATGAGCTATTCTCCCACCCAATGCCACTTCTCCCCACCAGGCTGTCCCAAGAATATTTTGCAAAGACCTGAGTGAAATTAGGAGAGGATTTCAAGGTCGTTTAAAGAGCAGAGTTTGCAAGGCTCACCCAAACCTTGGTTTGTTCATGGTTTTCCATCATTTCCCCTGGGTCACAGCAAAGGTTTTTGAACGGAATTGTGTCAACTCCATACTTAGAGGAGGATAATGGGGCAGGGAGCTGATCTGAGGGACTGTGATGGACAAGGGGTGACTTGTGCTCCTTTCTACTAAAACTGGACTTGTTTAAACACATTCTGCATCTCAGCACAAGAAAACCAGCCCGAGGGCACTGTGCTGTTCTATTCATCACTGTCTGCTTTCCATGGAAAATCAATAGGGATATCAGGGTGTAAAAACTCAGCTAAGCTATTTTATTGTATTTTATCTTATTCCTTCTGGAGAGGCAACTGCCTGAGCCCACATTTCTAACAGGTGCTTGAGAATGGGTTTGGAAGACCCAGGAAAATGAATTTCCTTCACTGTCCCCTACATTTCCATGTACAGGGGAATTGCTCTTTGAGTTCCCTCTTAGCTGGGGGTACTGGGTCCTCAGTGGGAAATACATGCTGGTTTTTAGGGCAATAAATCTGTCAGGGAAAGAGAATGAGTCTTGGCTTCTCCTCCTCAGGCTCCCACACTCCCACAACACTCATCCAGGCTTTTTATCAGGTGCAAACACCTGAGCCCCACGATCCCTCCAGCTCTGGCACACACATTTTACATGTTCACTCAAGTGCCTGCACACAGACAAGTGTTGGAGCAGCTTCAGCTCCCACCCCTGTGGGCCCCGAGGCAGCACCCTGGGTATTTAACCTGCTCAGCTGCTCCATTTGTTTTGTTGGGGGTTGGAGCCTGCAAGTGTTTCTTCACAGGAACAGCATCACTCTCGTGACCAGGTCCTCCCCACAGAGATCTTGCAGGGGTGGGTTTTCTATCACTCCAGTCAGTCTCTTCACATTCACAGGGTTTTCTTTCATTATTCACAGAATGATGAGTGGCGAAATTGTTTTTAAAACCTCCTCAGTCCAAAACGTGGATTTTCAAGCTTGCTGCTCTAAATTCTGCAAGGAAAATGTTCTCTTCTTGGAAAGTATGAACACCCAGGTTAGATTTTTGAGAGCTGAGGGGAGTCATTCTTAATTAGGGAAAAAAGAAATTAGGAAATCTTTCTGTGGTTTTTTTTTTTCTGTCAGACTTTCCTCTTTGGAGCACTATCCTCATTTGACAGAAATGTTTGACTGGTAGGAACCATGAGGCAAACTCCTGGATGACAGACAGCTGAAGAAGGGACCACAAGCTGTTGTCCTTGAAACCAGTGGTGATTTTCCCCTTGGCATTGCAGGGCACGTTTTCCAGCATAGCCCAACTCCAGACACTTGTATTCTCCAGTGATTCCTATTCAGAAAAGACAGAACTGTTCCCCAGAGGAGCTGTGCAGCATGGAAAACACCTTGCACAGGTTAAAGCCCCACAGCCCCACCAGAGGCAGCATGAAGCCTCTCAGTGGTCCCAGCAAAGCAGAATTCCATCATCAGTGACCAGACTGACCACACTGATGCAAATCTAGAGAGTATGTGGTTGAGCAAATCAGCTCTGACCCAGCCTTGCACCTATTTGAGCAAAGGGGGCTTTTGCTCAGTTCATGGCACAAAAGTATTTATCCCTTCAGTCCTTCTCTGCTCTTGCTGTTGTATCCAGGAGAGAAAAGAGCACGAACCAGGTTTTTGGGAGAGCTCCCTTCTGTGTGGGCACTGCCTCCAGCTCCCCTGACAACAGAGACATTTCTGCTGTGCTTCTTGCTTGTCCTTGCCACGATTCCTCCATGCCAGACCTGCTCCTGTTCAGGCCACACGACACAGGACAAAGCAAGAATCATTTCAGCAGTTTTTGCTGACCCTTGAGCTGAACCCAAAATACCCCACAGGTCTGACAAATGTGTCACCTGGCTGATGTCTGACCTGCAAGCAGTGTATCTATGCCTGGGATGTCCTTGGAGCATGGTGATGTGAAGTCAGGACTTCTAGGGGGAAGAAAGAGAGAAACAAATAGGAAAGAAAAAAAATTTTAAAAAAACAAGGATGGAAAGAAAAAAAAAATCGAGGTATTACTGGCTAAAGACACAAGCACTGATTGGCAGGAAGTGTTTGAACCTCTCCTCAAGGCCACACCACAGCTGCAGAAGAGCACAGCAGGAGGAGAATCCCCAGGTCCCATTCCTCCATTCTCCCAAGAACCCACAAGACAAAGCCATATGAAGGTTTTCCACCCTCCACAAGGATTTTCCTGGCTTGTGCCTCCACCTCTCTGTGCACCCAAGACCTGTGAGAGACAGAGGTAATGCCTGACCCTGCTGCAGATTTGCTTCCTTCTCCCTTCCAGGAGTAAGGACCTTCAACCCCAGTGTGCTGAGACTGCTGGATAGGTGCAGGGGGAAAAAAAATCCCCTCTGTCTGTGTCAATTCCCTCAAGTCTCTGAGGAGCAGCAAACCCCAGCAGCCCCAGAGCGTGTGTGGGATCCAAGAAGCTTTCAGCTCAGCACAGCACGAGGGAGGGCTGGCTCAGCAACCAGAGTCCCTCCTTGGCTCCATCAGGCAATACAGCAAACAAGTCATGTCTCTCAGAAGAGGGAAAAAATCCATTTCAGAGCTCTCTCTTTTTTTCTGTGTGGGTGCTTATCTCTGGTCACTGCTGTTCACCATGTAGAGAAGTCTCTGTGGCATGCATTTCTGAGAGGGCAAACTGTCTAAAATTAGCTGTTAGTTTAAAATAAGAGACTGTGCAGTTCTCCAGGGAGGGGCATTCATCCTCCAAAGGAAACTGTCAAGGATTGTTCAGGATTACTCTCCAGCTGTTCAGGACTGCTGCATCCTTTTAAATTATAATGTCAACATGTCGCAAATAATATGGAATGACAATGTCTAATTTCTGTCCTGTGAGGAATGAAAAGGAAGGGAAATTGCTAGCATACTAGATACATACCAGATTTGAGAGACCAGGTAACCTTTCTAGGTGGCTGTAGGAGAATAATTAGCCAAAACATTAATGCAAATGTAATTTTCTAGCCAGCCTCTGAAATCTAGAGGCATTACATTAAGCATTCCAGGCTAATGCTCTCCAGAATAGTTTGTGTTATCTCTGGGGCCAAGGGATGTAGCAACTCCTCCACTGATTGCATTCTTTATGTTGAGTAGCTGGGGGTTTGTTTCCCAAAAGTGCTTGCAACCAGCACTGCTGGCTTTGAGGGAGGAATTTCAATGCCAAGTTGCATGAATAGCACAAGTGGAAGTGTCCAAGGCCAGGCTGGATGGGGCTTGGAGCAACCTGGAATAGTGGAAGGTGTCCCTGCCCATGGCAGGGGGGTGGAATGAGCTGAGCTTTAAGGTCCCTTCCAACCCAAACCACTCCATGATTCCATGAATGTGGAAGAGGTCATGGTTATTGCTGACCTTCACATCCATGAACAGCCTGCAGTGAATTTATCTCCCAAAAAAACATGAACTATTTAACCTGACTACGTGAGAACAGGAGAAATAACGAAGTTATTGCCATGTGTGGGCAGCTTGCATCGTGTGCATGCATATTCCATCTAAGTGTTAATGTAGACCACCAAGAGGAGGGAGGTTTTTAACAGATTTTACCTGGATTTTTAGGTAGTTGTAGCTCTGAGGACTGAAGCAGATGCCCACTCTGGGTTATGAGGTGAATTTCTGGGACTCAGCTGAAGAACAGGCAACCCATGAAGTTGTGGTAACGTGGTTGCTCCAATCAGATGCCCACATCCAGGGCTTAAATATTCTCTCAAGCTCTCAGGATGGCTGCCTATAAAATATAAACAATGCAGTATGAGCAAGAAGTGTCCCAAGGTACACATTTTAATGCTCACATTCCATGCAGCGCTGTATATTTTTCACGTTTAGTTAAAGAAGTAAATGAAACAGAAAGAATCCAACATGTTTTGCATTCCCTTGCAACAGGAAACTGTTTTGATAAAACCTAAAAATGATCTGTATTGATATTAACTTTTTCTTCTTTTTTTTTTTTGGTAAACTTAATTTGAATTTAGAAAGTCTCTAAATGATAATTGAATCACAAGTCTGGATTAGGATTCTAGCAGCAACACTTGACTTGGTCAAAATCACTGTTATGAAGAGATGCAATTTTTACACAGTACTTCACATTGATTAAGTAATGTGCGAAAATGGAAAAAAAAAAAAAAGCATTCGAATCTTAATCATAGTAATTTGCATGAAATAAAAGTCTCTGTCAAGGGAATGCACATTATAATAACTCCTGGGTGTTTTGGTTGCATCAGTGAGCAAAGAAGTTGCGTGCATTTTTTTTTTTCTTGTCCTGATATTCAAGAATCTCCTCTATTTTTGGTGCACCTTTGATTATGTGAGGATTTAGAAACACCATTTTGCAGCCAGCGAGAGGCTGTGAGACAAACAGGTACTTAAAGAGCAGCCAGGGCTCACAGCTGATTGGCAATGTGCACACCTGAAGGCAGCACAGAACTGTAAAATGGGATGTTGTAAACAGGGGGAACTCGGTTTGAAGCTAATTAAGGCTCATTTGGTTTTGACCTGCATCAAACAATAGCACTAAATCAGAAAAGCAGATGCATTTTGGAAGCTACTGAAGTGAAGAACCTTATCTGGAGCCCAGTGGAGTCAGCAGAGACCTTCTCACTGACTTCAGCCAATCGAGCCTTGGAAACGCTGGTGTTTATTTACACAAATTGGTGTGGAGTGAGAGGGGTTTTGGAGGCATCCCCGCTCCGTTGGGTGCCCAGGGAGGTGCTGCTCCTGGTGGCACTGCTCATCTCTCACTGAGGCAGACCTGGGAGCTCAGGAGCTTTTCCCTGGCCAGCGTGACCATTGTGCAAGCTGTTTTATTTTAAAGAGTTGCTGTTTCAAAAATCAATGGGCATCAGCTGCTAATTACAGAAAATCTATGCCTCGGCCCTTCAGCAGGTTTTGTGTTTTTCCTGCTCACCCTGCTGCCTCTGCTGTGTGTTGGCAGCTCAGATCTGTAGCCATAATGGATGACCCCCTCACACCAGACCCCTTTTTTTCCATCTTTGGGGCTCTGAGCAGCCTGCTCCAGTGGAAGGTGTCCCTGCCCCATGGCAGGGCCTTGGAACTGGATGGTCTTGAAGGTTCCTTCCAACCCCAAACATTTCAGGATTCTTTGATCCCTTCCAGCTCCCTCCAGGGCAGGCTTTGCCACGTGGAGTGTCTGGTGAATGCTCTTTGCACAATGACACCTGGATTCCCCACACTGATCTGGAGATTAATTTGATGCTGTATCTTCTGACAATGTAAGGAAAGAGAGGGTTATTTTAAAAACCCTTTCTGCTTGGGAGCTCATTTTTTCCAGAAATGTGACCTTTGTGGGTAGGAAGGTTGTGTCCTGAATGAAAGTCTGGGAGGTTGAACCCCTTCTTCATCCCCTAGTAATCTTAAAGAAGGACAGGGACTCTGCAGCACTTATGAACTGTCAAATAACCAAGTGTTTTACCTTCCTTAGAGCTTTGCACTTGGTCCAAATGCTCCAGGCATGAGATTTTGCCATTTTCTCTTTTCTTTCTGCAAGCTGTGCTTATAAGGGGGGGCAGGTTCAAAGACCGCTTTGGAGGAGGACCCTTTTTTCTTTGAGGCATGCTGTATAAAATCTGTTGAGACCTGTAGAAGTCACAGTGATATCACTGCCTCATATCAGGAGGGATATTTAGTTATCCCCAGCCACAATATCATTTGGGTAATTGCTTCTTGCAGGGGATCAAGGCAGGTGTGGGAGGAAAAAAGTAATGAACAACTAAGCTTGGAAGGGAAACGTAGGTTGAAGTTTATCTCTTGTTGCTGAAGCTGCCAGTTAAGCTGGGAGCAGGAGGGGGGCTTGTTTGGGATTTATTCTGGGGGAGAAAGGCCCTGCTGTCTTCAGAGTGAGATGAGATCAAGTTCTGCCTGCAATGCCTCTTACATGTTGTAGTTGCAGGCCAGGAGATTTTTTTACATCAAAATAGAGGAATGGATGGACCTGTACTTATAAGAGAGTTGGCATTCCTACAACAAGCATGTAGGTTGATAAGGATTTTCTTTATTCTTTTCAAAAATAACCTTTCCTGTGAAATGCAAGCTCAAGAACATTATCGGTTACATAGAGAAATCACATGAAAGGCAGCATTACAATAATGAAGAAAAGAGATTCTGAGACGAGAGCAGCAGCAAAGGTACTCAGAGCCTCCTTGGCTTCAGCTGCTCCTTCTCCACACAGCTGAGGGTTTCAGACCTTGGGTTTTGGCAAAATCCCACTTTAGAGGGGAAATTAGTGCACACAAACCCCCCACCCCGTGTGATACTGGGATCCCATCCTGCTTTTCCCAGGGAGTATCCAAGGCGTGGGGCAGCCTCAGGGTGTGGGAGATGTGTTATGGTAATGGGGGTATCTCAGTTTAGGGGCTGAGGGGGATGATGGTTTGCCATCCTCTGTTCCTCCTAGTTTGAGAATAGCCCCATATCAGAGGGTATTAATGGGGTGATGGCCACACCCCAGGTCCTGCAAATGCATCCTTGATGCTTTAATGAAGGGAAGTCAAACCTGCTGCTCTCAGAAACCATCCTACAGAAAGGGGAAGGAGAAATTCATAAGAAATAATCCTATTAATTAATGCCCAAATCCAGGTCCCTGTGCACAGCCTGTGGAAATGCTGTGTGTGCAAGGGAGCAGAGGCAGAGGAAGGGAACACCATCTTCCTCTTCCTCCTCCTCCTTCCTGGGCTGCTGGCTCTGCTCTGCCCAAAGTATTCCCAGCAGCTCCCACCAAGTGCCACCCAGCTCAGAGACTTGTGGCTGGCCCCAGGTTGTCCTTGCAGGGCTGTGGTCACGAGCACACAAGAAATCAGGGTGAGAAAATAGTGTTTTCTTTTCCCAAAGCAGTCATGAAGGTGTTTTGTGTGTCCTCATATAGAGGGGCAGCTCTCATGAAACCCTCCTGGGCACTGGGGTCCTCATACATATCAAGGGACAATTCAGGGGCACTAAGTCACAAAAATACCTGAGATTGTCTGAGGACAATGGGAATGCCTGGAGTGGGAAGGATTCTGACTTTGCATAGCCCAGTTATCCACCTGGGGGCAAGAGGTTCAGGAGAAATGTGTTAAACTAACTAAGACTCACTCTCCAACTGCTCCCTAAAGCCTGAAGAGTGGGAAAGGCTTTCCAAGTGGAGAGTCCTTTGCTCTGGAAGTGATATCTCCTGGAGAGTTATCAGAACTCCTCTCTGACTCCAGGTACAAGTCTCGTTTCCAAAACCAATGCTGAACGTTGCCTTTTCCCTTAACAATTGCAGTCTTAACCAATTTGAGGGAGGGACACGAAAGCTGCTCAATTTTTTCTAAATATTTTGTAATTTTCCAGGTGGGAATGTCCGTGCTGAACTCATGGAGAACACAGAAGGAAGCTTCAGCACAAAAGGTGTGTTGGGAAGGGACTGGGGACTTGGGTATCAATCTGTAGGAATCCCATTTCATCAGTTCCCAGGCTGAGAAAAGAGCTTCTTTGAATGGTTTTCCTTCAATAGCAGAGGATTTCCACAAGTCCTCATTTGCTGGAAGCTCGGAATATTATCTTTAACAATCAGGAACAATTCCCATGCAAGGAAAGGTTTCGATTCCCAGCTCTGCAGTGAAGGAATTGTAACAATGAGCAATACTGGTCATAAATAAATTACCCAGAGAATTTAAAATCAGCTGTGACAGCAGCTGCCCTTGGATGGACACACATTTATGGAAGCTGCCCCTGGTGCAGGAAGCAGCAAACACAGAGAATGACAGGTGATATTTGGCTTCTCAGCACATATTTTTGAGAGCTGCTCTTCCCCTTTGCAGGAGCCATCTTTCTTTTTGAGCTCCACTTTCTGTTCTGCTTATTAATCCACAGATTGTTCCCTTTGCTAAACCAGGAATTCAGGGCAGATCCCTGGAGAATTGCTCAAGTCTTGGGATCCCCAAGCCCATTCAAGCTATAGGATGCCACAAGGGCAGTGTGATCCCTGCAAGGTTTTTTAGCAGCATCCCTTCTTCTAACCCTGCTTTTAAGGGATGCAGGAACTGATATTAGGATATTATGAAGCATCATTAGCTCTATTTGCTGAGCCTTTAGATGTGTGAGTGACTGCAAACATCTGGAATGAACAGGTGGAATTCCACTGTACTTGCTGTATACATTTCTACTTTAATGGTGTTTGGCTTCTCTTTTAATTGAACAACAATTCTTCCCGCAGACCCAATTGTTACTACAGGCATGCCTGAATTTAATTTAACTGGAAATGAGTTAAAAATGATTATTTCAGAGGAATTTTTGATGTTAACTAATGAGGCATCGTTTTCTGTACATATTCCTGCCATTTCAGGCTGCTTCCCCGAGGAAGCAGAGGCTCTGCAGCAGCATTATCCATCTGGCAGATTGTCCTAAACACTTTTGGTTGTTGGTGAGCAGCCTGGGGCCAGGCTGTGGTGGGTGTGGTGCAGTGGAGAGCTGGGAGATACCTAACTGTTCAGAGGATACCTGCTGCTGAGCTGGGCTGTGGCCCCAAGCACCTCTTGTTGCTGCCTGGCTTTGCTGTGCAAGGTCAGCCACGCCTGGTGGGCAAAGCTGTGGATGTGGGGTCTCATCCAAGTGGCTGAAACCAGCAGGACTCACCCAAACCTACTCCTGAAACCAGCAGGACTCGCCCAATCCTACTCCTGAAACCAGCAGGACTCACCCAAACCTACTCCTGAAACCAGCAGGACTCACCCAAACCTACTCCTGAAAGCTGCAGGACTCACCCAATCCTACTCCAAACCAGAGCTTTTTTGGGTCTGTGGGAGCCTCTGCTTTTACACCCAGTATAAAGTGCTGACCTTTTGCAGGGACTTGAGCCTGAGATTTCATCTGAGGTGAGAGTCCTGGTCCTGTGACTGTTGGTTCCCAGCTCTTTCTCTGACTTCATCTCGGTGGGGAAGAGCACCAATTCCCTGCTCCATGCTGGAGAAGATATGTCCAAGCTCTCCTCTTCTTCATCACCACCCTAGAGCACTTCAGGACCCTTCCCTGTTCAGGCAGGACAGCACTGGGAAGGGAAACATTATTTTCAGCTTAAATAGGAAAAGAGCAGCAGCCCTCAGTCTCCTTGGGGTGAATTATTCAGGCTGCCTCCTGCCCTTTGAGGCCTCTTCCCAAACACCTTCAGCAATTCTGCAGGGGCAGGAGTTGTCTGATTTACAGCACTCAGCCTTTGCTGGTTCTTTGCAAAAGAGCCAATCTGCAAAATGTTGTCTCAGAAAGATGGGGAGAGAATTTTTGCAAGGCTGTGGAGGGGTAGGGCGAGGGGGAATGGCTTCAAACTGATGGAGAGTAGGTTTAGGTTAAATATCAAGAAGAAATTCTTCCCTGTGAGGGTGGTGTGGCCCTGGCACAGATTGCCCAGAGAAGCTGTGGCTGCCCCATCCCTGGAAGGGTTCAAGACTGGATGGGGTTTGGAGCATCCTGGTCTAGTGGAAGGTGTCCCTGCCCATGGCTGGGGGTGGAAACCAGATGATCTTTAAGGCCCCTTCCAACCCCCAAAAATCTGTGTTTCTATGACTGTATAATACTTTCATTTTTTACCACTTGCAGTTGTTGGGGGTTTTTAACACAGCTAGTAAAAAATCAAGAAAAAAATCAGTTTCCAGTCACATGGTGGCTGTTGTCCATCACCATTTCCCATGTGGGTGAATGTTGGGCTAAAGGAGAAGGAATTCAGGCATCCCATTGGTGTTTTTTGGTCCCTCCTGAGGAATTCCCGTTAAGTGTGTGGCACATCTGATGAGGTCACTGGAAGGATTCTGTCCCTCGCACTCATGGAATGCCATGTGATACCTGGGAATCCTTCCCCCCTTTTCTGCAAAGTGTCCCTGCTAGTATCAACCCCTCCAAGGTGCTGCAATAGCTTATTAATTCATCCATATCCTGATGATCAGATGCCTTCTGATCATCAGGAGCTCCGAAATATTAATTGCTGGTGTGATAATGAGAAGTTATGCTGCAATGGGAAATGCAGATCTCTGCACCTGCTTGCTTAGCTGGATTTCCACTGTTCAACAAAACCCACCCATATGTGCTGGGGAAAGGACAAATTTTCTTGCTACAGCCAACCCACTCCAGTCATTTTTGCCATTTGCAGGAAACAATTATTTTTCTTGTATATTTCTTACCCTCATAATTGATTTTTTTATTATTAAATTACAAGTTTTGCCATTACCTTAACTGTGACTTTTATTTATTTTGTGATAGTAGATTCTTAAAATCCAAATCCACTTTCCTTGTTCCAGTCCTGCACATATATCTCAGTTACTATTTCTTGTGTCAAGATAAAACCAGCCCTGGTTTGCAGTTTGTTTGCTCCTCGTTCCACCCTAAGGATTAAACTGGAATTCCTCACTCATTGCTCTTCAGTGCTGGGTCCTGTTCAGTTCCTCCTTGACCTCTACAGCTTCAAGCATATTTCGCTCGTGGTCAGTGAATATGAAACTATTTATACAAAATAAATGGTGCTTCCAGGCTGAGCAGGGAGAGCTCTACTTCTAGGGCAGTAGTTGGGTAATCAGCAGGTTCAGCTGCTTGGGGAGTCCCAGGTTTGTGTCTTTCTGATGAGTGTTTGAGCCTTGGCCTCTCCTCAGCTGAAGCCACAAGGGATCAGTTTCTCTCCAGAACAAAACAGAATCACAGAATCTGCTGAGCTGGAAGGGACCCACAAGGATCACTGAGCCCAGCTCCAGGCCCTGCTCAGCACCACCCCCAAGGGTCACACTGTTGCCTTTCCCTGGCCTTAAAATTAAAACCAAAACACAGTTTATGGAGAAAAGGGGTATTTACCTCGGGATTTATTTCAGGATCCTTGGGTGCAGCACTTGGTCCAGGTGGAATGCCCTAAAAATGCATGCACACCCTCACACCGAAATACACACAATTATAGGCCTTGCAAAATTAACATATTTATCAAAGATTTCCTAATGAGAGGTTTGAGTGAACTTCCATTTTGAGGAACTTTTTCCTTGGGTGGGCCTATCTGAGGTTACAAAATGTGTTCTGGAGAGGCCCTTGGTGTCTGGGGCTCCCAGGATGTTTGCTCTCCTGGTTTAACGGTGCCGTGGGGCTGAGCTGAGTTCTCAGCCTTGGGAAGGTACAAGTGTGGGGCTAAAAGCACTAAAATTCATAAAACAATATAAAAGAGTATGTAAGAGGGGTATAAAAGAAAAACCAAAAAATCATTCTGGCATCAACACCATGAGCTCAAAAATGTCGTCCAAACACTACATTCACCAAATCATTAGGGGGAAAAAAAAAAAAAAAAGTTAAAAACGTGAAAGGAAAGTGCTGAACATCGTCCAAGGATGGAGCAGAGCGGTGCTGCCAGGCTGACCCGAGCAGGCTGTGCCCTGTGTCCCTCCTTTCCCACGCTGCATTCCCCCTCCAGCACCCACACCTGCTCCCACCGCAAACCGGAGCCTCCTGGCCTGGGCGGAGGTTTTGTGTTTGCACAAAAAAAAAAAAGGTGAGCAATTACCGAGCCACACCTCCGCACGCAGCTTCTCATGCCTCTAGAGTTTCCAAAGCGCCGGGGATCGGGTTCCCAACACCGCTGCTGCCCGGGAGGGAGGTGTTGCACAAGCTCCATGGATTTTGGGAACCTGGAGGCAGAGCTGGGCTGCTCTGTGTTATTTTTGAACTACCATGTTATTCAGACTTTTTTTCCCCACTTTCTAACCTAGTTTTTAAAGAATATTTTAAAGACAGTCTTTGTTTTTAGGGTGCTTTTTGCCTGCCTTTTAATTTTAATGGCAAATTTTT